>PVKP010004078.1:0-101470 GCA_004027715.1 Plecturocebus donacophilus
TTTCACTGTGTTGCCTAGGCTGGTCTTAAACTTCCTGGACCCAAAGGATCCACCCGCCTCCTTCTTCAGCCTCCCAAAGTGCTGGGATCACAAGTGTGAGCCACCATGCCCGGCCGCCTCTGAATTTCTGTCCCAAGAACTTTACTGAATAATCCACTAAATAGCATTTTAGAACACATAGCCACTAATAAAATGTAGTTCTTATAAAAGATGATATTCTAACAAGAAAGAAAACAATTTCAAAATGGAAATTAGGAAGAGAGCTAACTAATCATAGTAACTGAAATCAATAGCTGAAAAATTAATGAGGTTTATCTTATTTTCTTTTGTGGGGTATATTTTAAAAGAAAAATTTGTGAAATTATGGTTAACTGGGTATCGTTTCCAGTTTTTGCCTGTCAATATGATGTTGGCTGTGGGTTTGTCAGAGATGGCTCTGATTATTTTGAGGTATATTTCTTTAATCTCTAGTTTCTTGAGAGTTTTTATCATAAAGGAATGTTGGATTTTATGAAAAACTTTCTGCATCTATTTATATAACTGTATGGTTTTTGTTTTAACTTCCGTTTATGGAGTCAATCACAATTATAAATTTTGTATGTTGAACAAACCTTGCATTCTAGGACTGAAGTCTAATTGATCATGTTGAATTAACTTTTTAATGTGCTTTTGAATTCAGTTTGCAAGTATTTTTTGAAGACGTTTGTTTCTATGTTCCATAGGGATATTGGCCTAATATTGTAGTTTTCGTCTTCATTGTGTCTTTGCTGGAATTTGGTACTAAAGTGATGCTGGCTTCACATAGCGAGTTTGGGAGGAGTCTGCCTCCTCAATTTTTAAAAATAGTTTCAGTACAATTAGTACCAGCTCTTCTTTGAACAGCTGGTAGAATTCAGCAATGAATCCATCTGGCCCAATTCCCTCCTTTTACAACAAGTAGTGAATTCATTCAAATCCTGGGACCAACTTACCCACTTTAAAGAGGTTCTGTTGTCAATGGTACAGCATCTTTCACTTTGAAAAAATCATCTTAATGGCTCATCCTGCTTCTGTGAATTACAAAGCATCAACGTGGAAATGTGAACTCTCCATGATTTATACTCTTTTTGAAACAACAGAGAAAAAAATAAGTATTTAGGAGACTGATTAGGAGTTTAGAAGTTAAATTCAATGAAAGGTTTAGCTTCAGAATGGAGCCTAGCATTGATCAACAACTTACTTGAGCAAATCTGTGAAGAACTTAGAGCTGCAATGCTTTCATATATATGAATTCACTAGCATACTCTTACCATGGAATAAGCACTCTAAAAAGGTTTGCTGTTGCTACTGCTGTTGGCACTCTTATTCTTTGCAGAATCACAATCAACGTATAACATGTTTTTCAATGAGATATGTTAGCTGAACATATTACATTTTTATTAATATGGCATTATGGAATATATTATATTTTAACTTTTAACTTTAGAAAATACTGAGACTTGGTAATTATATAATTTAGTTTTCCTATCTCCTTAAAAACCATTTTGTTTAATTTTCTGATAGACTGTGAGCTTGTTGACATTTGAGTATCCTTTGACTCAAGAAATCGTTATTTATTTTCTGCTATGTGTTAGCCATCATTCTAGATTTAGAGAAATCAAAAATGAACTAAAATAAAGTGTTTGCCTTCATGAAGCTATTATTCTTGAAGGTAAAGTTGACAATAAACAAATACACACACACACACACAAACACACACAGTTGAAGGGATAACCGCAATGTCTTGAATGGAAAATGGTTCAGAATAAGCATTCAATTAATATAAATTAAATTTAAGCTGATTATTTTTAATTATGTCATTGTAATGTGAAGAATATGCAAAGACGTGCTGGAGAGCTTTTTCCAGCTTAGAAGAGCCAGTTGTGTGCATTTCTTCTCAATTTTGAGATCAGTGACTTCACTTTAGTAGCTTTAAATCAGGCTCTGCAGGGCTTTTTACACTATGGAAATTAGCAATGCTACAACATCTGCTTTTTGTGAGAATCATTTTTTAAGCAAACCACTGGAAAAAATCTGACAAGGAGCAAATTCTGAATTGTATGCACTTCTGAAAATAAATAATACTTGACATATTAATAAATTAACACATATTGATAGAATAGTACATGAAAATATTATATTAATACATTTCAGAGAGCCAAATTTACAAATTTATAATACAATATTAGTATGAAGATGATCCAAAAAGTACTGCATACTTATGTAAATGAGTATTTTCTTCCAATAAATAGTCATCTCTTGATTATTTAGGCCCAGGAAAGAAGCATAATGTGGATAATGTTGACCATATACTAATAAATGTTTGTATTTAATTTAAAATATATCTTTTTCATAAAATAATGTGTATTTCTATTATAATTTATTCAGTATAATGTTAAGCAATTTATAGCCTTTAAACATGATAACCCACCAGCTATGGAGAAAAAGGAGAAGCTTCTGGGTGTCAGGAGGAAGCAAATTTAAAATTATTTTCCTGTGGAAAAACCATAAAAATCATTTCGTTGACTATATGCAGAGGCACAATGTTCTGGGCTAGAAATTTCCCAAGGCTGCATGCCTGGAGAGCATACATTATTAAATCAGAATTTTTTAAAAAAAGGGAAACATAATTGAAATTCTGCTACAACATGTGTTTTATTGTTTAATTTTTGGTAGTGTAATGTATCAAATTTATTTTGTTCTTTTATGTTTTAGAAATGTGTTTCTATTAAAATATTAGACAAAGATTTGATTCTGAATCAAAAATGTAAGAAAGGGAAGAATTTGTGAATTCTCAGTCACCAGGGAATCCCATGTACCCAAGGAGCAAGCAACTTTGAGAATAACCAATCTGTTCTCAAAAACATCTTCAAACTGTATTTCCAAGCTATTCCCCAGCAGAAACATCCAGATCTTACTTATATTTAGTTACTGTTTAATATCATACAATTTAAATATTAGATTATGTCCTAAAAGCATAATCCTATTTTGATCAGTAAGTGATAATAACGTCAAATATTTTTCAATAATGACATATAAGTCCAATTTACTGAAAACCACTCACTGGCTAGGCAGAACTCTTGATACTTAATATACTACTTCCAATCCTTGAAACAGCCTTATCAGAAAATTATTATTATAAATGAGGAAATTAATGTTCAGAGAGATTAAGTATTTCCTCCTAGGTCAAACAACCAGCAAATAGCAAAATGAGAAGCCTTGAAAACACTATTTTGGCTCAAAAGCTCATGAAAGTTTACTGAATTTATTGGCAATTACCCAGCCTTCCTGCTAATCACCCTTAATTTGTTCTATGGCAGTCTTTCCCCTGGGGGAAAAGAACATAAACATACCCTGGCAATAAGGAGAATTATCTTCATAAACGGGACCATCTAGCAAAGCCAACTCAAAGCACATTGAATTGAAACCCAGAGTTCTGCCTGCCTTGCCGTGTATGATCTGTTTTGATTAACCTACAAATGGCACAAATTGTCCTTCTGAGTTTACGCCAGGAGCAAAATAGAAGTAGTGGCTTTTATTTTTGCCAAGCAGTTGAGGCTCCAATTTGTGGCAAACTAAGTGTAAGTAAAATAAAACTGTCGAGCTAGAACTTTCATCTCCATGTCAAATGGCAGCTTATGGTAAAAGGAGCCAAAAAGCATTTTCAAATAAATCTCTGTCTATAGTAAACTTTTTTAAAAAATAACATATACATATCCTAAAATTAGCATTAAAAACAAGCTATTTGGATCCCTCAAGTAAACCAAATGAAAGAGAATTTAGGTACAAATTTATAATCGTTGTATTGTTGACTAAGTTATGTACAAAAAACCAAGAATAACGAATTAAGGTAAGTATCATTAAAACACAGCCCATAAGTGATAAATAGCAGAAGACTAGTGCCTAATTTCTTAGAACCATGCCCTTGTTTATTTGGAAAGTGTATTTAGGGGATTCTACGTGACTTTAGGACTGGAACATGTTGGCCTAATTCTCTATTGACTTTCTTTTCTTTACTCAAATATTAGGAAGGATAACAATAAGTTAAGGCTTATCAAACATTTCATTCAGTGGCATACTTCTAAATTTGCTGTGACTCATGTATACATTCAATATATTGTTTCTGTAAATGTTAAAGTTCTGCCTGTGACTTGTGAGTGTTTGAATCATCTGAAATTTACCTTTGTGTGTGAGATTAGAGATTCATTGTCACTTTTTTTCTATATGAATACACATTTCCCCAATACATTTATTTACATATTTATTACTTTTAATTAACACGTACTAATCATACACATTTACAGAGTACAGGGTGATGTTTTGATACATGTATATACATAATGTGTAATGACAAAAATCAGAGTATCACCATATTCAGCACCTCAAACATTTATCATTTCTTAGTGTTGAGAACATTCAAAATCCATTCTTTCAACTATTTGAAAAATCTACAATACATCATTTATTGGAGTCACCCTATAGTGCAATCGAACATTAGAACTTAGTCCTCCTATTTAGCTGTATCCATTAACCAACCTCTGGCTGTCTCCCCTCCCCACAACCTTCCAACCCTCCAGTAACCACTATGCTACTCTCTACTTTCAGGAGATCAACAATTTGTGCCTACACATATAAGTGAGAACATGCAATGTGTACCTCTCTTTGCCTCTCTTATTTCACTTAATATAATCTCCTTCAAGCTCATCCATGATGCTGCAGATGACAGAATTTCTTTCCTTTTTACTGCTAAGTAGTATCACATTATGTATATGTACCACATTTTCTTTATTCACCTGTTGATGGACACTCAGGTTGATTTTATACGTTGGCTATTGTGAATACTGCTACAATAAACATGAAGTACAGATATCTCTTCAGTGTACTGACTTTTTTCTCTTTTTGGAGATATACCGAATACTGGCTTTACTGGATCATATGGTAATTTAGTTTTTCGGAACCTCCATATTGTTTTCCATAATGACTGTTCCAATTTACATTCCTATCAACATTGTCTAACGGTTCCTTTTTCTCTGAATCGTCACAAGCATTTGTTATTTTTTGTCTTTTTGTAATAGCCACTCTAAGATGAGGTGATATCTCATTGTAGTTTTGACGCAGTTCCCTGATGATTAGTGATGTTTATCACTTTTCCATATATCTGTTGGCCATTTACATGTGTTCTTTTGAGAGATGTTTATTAAGCTTATTTGCCCATTTTTAATTGGAATATTTGGGGTTATTTCCTGTTGAGTTGTTTCAGTTCCTTGTATAGTATCAATATTAATCCATTGTTGGGTGAATAGTTTGCAAATATTTTCTCAGATTGCCTCTTCATTCTGTCATTGTTTCCTTTGCTCTGCAGAAGTCTTTTAGTTTGATATAATTCCAATTATTTGTTTTTTACTTTTGTTTTGTGTGCTTTTAAAGTTTTCTCCATAAAATTTTTGCCCAGATCAATGTCCTGAAGTGTTTCTTCTAGACTTTATTGCAGTAGTTTCATGATTTCTGATCCAACATTTAAATCTTTACTCCACTTCGGTGTGATTTTCATATAGAGAGATAGGGATCTAGTTTTACTTTTTTGTGTATAGATATTCAGTTTGCTCAGCTCCATTTATTGAAGACAATGTCCTCTACCCAGAGAATGTTTTTGGCAACTCTGTTGAAAATCAATTGGCTGTAAAAATGTGGATTTATTTCTGGCTTCTCTATTATGTTCTATTGGTCTATGCCAAATATTTTTATTTAATACTTGCTCCATTTTTTACTGATCTGTAATATCACCTCTTCCATGTAACAGGTTACATAGATACATAAGTTCATTTTCTGGGGTCTGTATTCTCTTCCATTTTGCCTCAAATATGATGACAATGCCAATACTATCCTGTAACAAATATTAATTATAGCTCTATAATATTAGATAGCTTTAGGATAAATACTGATATTTGGCAAGGCAAATCTCTACATGTCACTCTTCTTTGTTAGTAGTGTCTTGAATATTCTTGAGGCTTTGAAATTTTATACTAATTTTAGAATAAGCTCATCAAGCTTTGTGAAAGGAAAAAAAAACCTGTTAGAATATCGATGGACATGACATCGAATAATTCAAGTTGCATATAATTAACATTTTTAATATATTGTGTCTGTCTATCCATGAACATGGCATGACACTTCATTTATTTGTTTGCTTTCATTAAAGTTTTGTAGATTCTGCCCAAAAGTTTCATACTTTTTTGTTAGTTTTATTCTTAAATGCCTTATATTTTTGTTGCATTTATAAATGTATACATTTTTGCCTAAGTTGCTTGTTCTAAATATATGTTAGTATATTAAAAAATACAATTGATTTTGTATGTCAAGCTTATATGAAAAACTAGCTCATTGCTCTTGATAAATCTAATAATTTGTCCATAAATATTTGGGGATTTCTATAAAAACAATTACATCACCTAAAAATAATGCCACTTCTTTTCTTAATTCTGATTATTATAAAGTTTATTACTTCTTTCTCATCTTCCAATGCCTACTAAGACCTTAACTCAAATGGTGGGTTGAAAAGGTGATAGTAAGGCCCCTTGATTTGATCTTCAACTTAAAGAAATTTTTTTAGAATTCAAGAATTTTTGTTGTGGGATTTTATAGATGCCATTCATTAAGAAAGATTATTTCTATTGCTAGGTTGCTAAGAATTAGCTGCATTTCACAAACTTTGATACATAGAACTTTTAAAATTTACTACTAAGACTATTTTAATTTTTATTGTTTCCTTCTTTGACTCATAAGGTGCTTAGAAATATGCCTTTTAATTATCACATAAATGGATATTTTTATTCATTTTTTGTTGATTCTAAAAAAATTATTTGAAATTTGTTGAGTCTCACTTTATGTCAAATTTGTGTCAGTTTTCATAAATGGTCCACTTGTGCTTTTGAAAAATGTGAGCTTTCCAGCTGTTGAACACAGTGGTTGTATAGTTTGCTATGGCTGTATTATAGATTGCCATAAACTTAGCTACTTAAAACAAAATTCATTTTTTTAACTCATAGTCTGGTTCTGGGCAGAGGTCCATGGTATGACAAAATTATCTGAGCAATGTCTTAGCACAGTTGCATTACTTTCTGGAGAATTTAGGGAAGAATCTGCTTCCATGTTTATTCTTCTTGTTAACTGAATTCAATTCTTGTTGTACGACTGAACTCCCCATTTTTTTTTGCTGGGTGTCAACTGAATGTCACTCTAGCTCTGAAATATCACCTACATTACTTGGCATGTGGCCCCTTCCATCTTCAAAGTCAGCAAAAGAATCTTCCTTGTGCTGTTTTCTTTTCATGATGCTAGTGTCATTCTTTGGGATAAAAACCCGGAACCTCTTAAAGGCCTATTTGATTATATTATATCCACCAAGGTTAATGTCTCTTTCTTAAAGTCAAATGTGCTATGAATGAGAATTTAATCATGGGAAAGATATTCCACCATACTCACAGTCCTGGGACTTTACAGGTCATGTATACCATGGGTGGGAGCAGAAAGCCTGGGGAACATCTTAAAATTCTGCTTACAACAATAGTCTATATATCATTAGGTAAAGCTTGCAAATTGGTTGAAATATTTTATATCTTTATTGTGTACTTGATCAATCAATTACTGAGTGTGGTGTTTTAAGTCTTTCACTATGATAATGGTGAAAGGTTAATATCTACTTATGGTTCTGTCAATTTTGATTTTATATACATTTATAAGTTATTATTAGGTACATACAAGCAGCATTGTTTGTGCTTGATGAACAGAAACTTTTATGTTCCTAATCATTTTTTTCTGTGACAATGTTTTACATTACATGAATACAGCAATATTAGCTTTTTTATTAGTATTCACCAACATATATTTTTCCATCACTTTACTGTGAAACATTCTGTGTTCTGAAGTTTTATGTAGATCTCTTTTAAATAGCATATTTCTGGATATAAAAATATTTATTGATTAGAATTTGCCCCAGTTACATGATGGGGCAATGTATCAATACATTTTACAATGTATTAGTACTAATGTATTAGTACTGATTCATACAATGTATTAGTATTAATCCTAATACATTTTATTTTTGGTACTTTATTTTCTGTTTTTTTTTACAACTTTTTCTTTATTTTTTATTTCTTTTTTTCATTTCATTTTATTCTTTCTACCAATTTAGCAGCAATATGACTTCTGTTTTCTTGAAGTTATCCTATAAATGGTGGCATGCATGATCAATTTACCAACATCAAGATTATATCTTACCTCTTTAGGCTCACCGTGTATAACTACACAGGTAGCACATTGTGTTTGAATTATGGTCTATTTCCCCTTGAATATGTACAGCACAGTCCATACAATCTTGCATATTCAACTATACAAAGAACTCAGAGTGACTTAACTTTGGTCACCCATTTTTATAACTTGTATGTAAATGTTCTGAGATTTTAATTCTTTTTTTTAACTGACAAATTAGAAACTATTATTGTTATTTGATACAATTATTGTTTGTTAAATTGAACCACATGTTATGTCCATTGGTAGCCATTCTCCATGCCTCTCAGATTATTTTTATAAATCATTTTTCTTTTTCCAGAAGAATATTATTCAGAAGTAATGTGAGATTTCGATTTGGGGAAGAATTCTCAGTTTCGATCTTTCTAATAGGTTCTAATTTCTATCAAAGTCTTGAAAAATGGCTGGACATTTTTTCAGATTGCTAATTATTTAAGTGCATTGATTATTCCATTATTTTCTGGCTCTGTTGCTCTTGAGAGTTTAAATATCAGCAAACATATTTCTTTCTTTGTAGTTAAATTATTTTCTTTCTGCTTAAGATATTTTTGATGTACTGCAGTTTAAAGATGAAGAGTACAGTTGAGGGTTTCTTTTTGTTTCATTTTTATTTTTTGATCCAGTGAGCCTTCTATGTCTGAGGATGGTGTTTTTCAACAATTTTTACAGCTATTTTCTTTATCATAGCTCTCACATTTTCTCTATTGTCTTATCTAGAAGATACAGGTTGACACTCTTACTTCATTCTCCACCTCTCTTTATCATTCTTTTATATTTTCCATTTTTAGTCTGTGATACATGATGCCAAATTTATTCAAATTCATTCTTCAATGAATGTACTCTGTTCAGCAGCTTACCTATCTTTTTACCCAATCTTTTATTGTTATACCTATGTAATTTCTACTATGTTATTTTCATTTTTAAATGTTTTATATGGTTTCTTTTCAAATATTTCTGGTCAATGTTAATAGTCTTTTATCAATTCTTCATGTTTTCAATGCAGTCTCTACCATTTAATTACTTTTTATAGATCTGATTCTGTCACCTGCTGCTACTCTTGACTCAATGGCTATTTCTATATGTTTAATATTGGGGGGTGGGTTATACATTTTTTACTTGGAATTTTATCTTTGGTGATTCCTTGAGGCCTAAGTTTAAAAGCCAGAGACTACAAATTACTTACCTTTGCTTCATCCACATGCCTGGAGGCACGACCAATTTTAGAAGGCTTTATATTACATCTTAGGCTTGAAGTTTGTTAGGACAGCCTGATCATGTGAATTAAGCTCAAAATTCACCTGAAAAAGTTAAGGTCTTTTGAAATGCTAGGAAAAGAAGACATATACTAATACTGTCTCTATCTGCAAAGTAATGATTCATTTTCTAGTTCCCTCCTTTGTAGTTCACCCTTAATGGGTCCTGGCATTTTATGGGGTTTGCAATCCTACCCCCAACTCTGGTCATGCCCTAGACTTTGTCTCCTATTCCCCTATTCTTGACCATTGAAGTTCCAAATCTATGGCAGGGATATGCAAAAACATGAGGACAAACATCAACTCTAATTTTTTCTTACTCTTCTAGAGTCTCTCTTTGTCATTCTAGCCTCTGAGGCAATCCTTTTTTCCCCCCACCTGTTCTGATATACACTGAAAAAAATGCTTTTGTTTCATATTGTTTTGTTTCTAAATATGACATATGTGGGTGTGTTGTTACAGAAAATATAAACCTCTGAATATATAGTTTACCATACTACTGGAAACTGAAGCCTCTAATTTTCATTCTTTACAACTATTTGTTTCATAACAGCTACAAGTTGCTGCAAGTTACCAGATAGCTTGTTACTATGTGCCAGGCACTAAGTTCTATCTATCTATCTTTAGCTCTCTGTCTCTCTGTCTCTCTCTCTCTCTCTCTCTCTCTCTCTCTCTCTGTGTGTGTGTGTGTGTGTGTGTGTGAGAGAGAGAGAGAGAGAGAGAGAGAGAGAGAGAGAGAGAAAGAAAGAGAGAGAGAGAGACCATACTATTATTCAGTTTTTTAGACATAGTCTTGCTCTGTCGCCAGGATTGAGTGCAGTGGCGTGATCTCAGCTCGCTGCAACCTTGGCCTCCTGAGTTCAAGTGATTCTCCTTCCTCAGCCTCCTGAGTAGCTGGAACTACAGGCTCGTGCAACCAAACCCAGCTAATTTTTGTATTTTTTAGTATAGATGGGGTTTCACCATATTGGCCAGAATGGTTTTGATCTCCTGACCTCATGATCTGCCCGCCTTGGCCTCCCAAAGTACTGGAATTACAGGCGAGACCTTATTTTCACAACAAATAGTAATGTGATAAGAGGAAAGTAGCATGGAAATTATTGAGGAAAAAAAAATCACTTCAGAAAATCTTATATCATCTCTAGATATAAATTATGAATCTATTCTAGATCTTAGACTTATTTTTCTACAGATTTTTAATATTAGAGATTATAGACTAGACATGTTTGAATTACTTGTCCAAATCACTCTCTAGTTAATAGCAAAGAACAATGGTATGCATTACTTTTCACAGAATGGTACACAGACCTGATGGTTTTTCCCAAGTCTTCCTTAATAACCACCACAGTTTCATATAACAATAACCCCATAAATTACCTAGGATGCATAGAATTTAAAAAATTTAAGAACTATAGTTTTGTGTGGTCCATTCTCCATCTGAAATACTCTAGAAATGTAATTAACACTGCCTTTCTGTTCAGCCTAGCTCCTTTGCTATGATGACAAATCCCTGACAAAAAGCCAGACTCTTGTTACAGCCAGTCTTTCTCCTTCTGCCCATGGTTTGCATAATAAAGGAAACCAGAAACAATCCATGTGAAAATCACAAGTGTTACAGAATTGATAGGAAAAAAATAATAAGACAGAAAATATTGCTCTTTTGCCTGTGTGTGCTAAGCAGATTATTTGCAGAGCCTCAGGCAAGAGTAGATATGAAGTTACATGCCATATACCTAAATATTTTAAAGTTGTAAATCAAGCTATCAAATATATCCATATAATGATCTCAAAAACCAGGTTTATATTTAAAATCCTGGGACAATTCAGAGTTCTACTCTAGGAACTAGAAGCATGAAAAGCTTCAGGCTCCTGGAATGAATTGCATCCTGTTTCTCTTCCCATTACCTGCTATAATATGTCCCAATCCTCAAGAGACCCTATGCACATGTATGGACAGAACAGCCCAATTCTCCACCTCCTTCAACATCCTGCAAACAGTTTCTCCTTCCCCACCCATCTGATAGCAAGGTTTACCCTTTGAAGTACTCTTTTAGGGGAGAGGCTCATATAGCATTCCAAATGATCTCAGGGTGATTACTATAGAGAAATCCAGCATCCCTGGTTCCAGAGCATGCCCTAGATGGAGGAACCTGTCTCCATGGCCCTATGGAGTCATTAGCCAGTGCAAGTACCTCAGAACACATGGCTCGTGGCAATTATCCATATTTCTAATGACTGCTCTGGTTGAGTCAAGGAAAAGAAACTTCAGTGACAGGTATAAGATCACTCAATAAGTATTAAATATCAATTATATGTCAGGTGCAAGGAATATAAGGAAGGAAAGACATTGTTCTTTTCTTGAAAACACTCATAACCTAATGGGAGAATAAATAAGCTAATCCTATGCAAAGTATCATCACAAAATGGAGTGCAGGTGCGTGTCCAAGTAGAAATGTTCACGCTAAAACTAATATTCTTGGTGACATTTCTCTGAGGAATACATGAGCACAAGTTCTCTGTTTCAAAACAGAAAGGAAGTGCTCCTTAAAATTTAACAAGTCCTCCTTTATCCCATAGTAGTTCCAGTGTCCAGACAGGCCACTACCACATGCAGTACTATAAGTCAACGCAACTCTTCATATAGAGGAATGCTAGCAGCAAGAAAATGTTTAAGAAATCTTGCAAACCATGCAATGTCAAGCAAGACTGTCAGGTGAAATATCTATGAAACATGCCTTTTCTTACAGCCCCATTGCACCTACTCTACACTTCCACTATGGCACACATTACATCACAGAAATGCTTAAATCACTCATTTGTATCACTCATTATGTTAGAAGCATTTAGAGAGATTTGATTTATCTTTGTATCTACAATATGTAGCAGAAGACTTGATCTCAAAGGTGCTCTTTTAACATTTATTGAATGAATTTCAGTTAGGTTTACATAAAATATGTTTCACCTCAAAAGCAGTACTATAAAAAATGCTTTTGTGGAGCATTAGTATAATTTTCTGATATAATTATATTTTCTTTCTTGTCTTGGTTGCCAGAAAACTCAAAATTAAATTTAATATTCACAAATTGCAAAGTTTGATATGTGCTTGAGGAACAGAAGTGGAAAGGGAAGGTAATGGGGAAGAAACCTTGATTAGGAGACTTACCACGATGGCTTCAAGACTGACGTCTCTAGCCCAGGGTGGCCCAGGGTGGCTTACTCCTAGCTCATTCTTTGTTTAGGTGAAGAGAAGATTTAATTTTTTAGTGAGTTCTTTTATGTAGTACAGTTTCTGCTACATAGTAACAACTATTTTTTATTATGCACATGAAAGGTAGTCATGTTAGGCAGAAAAAAGTGGCTCCCCAAAGATGTCCACATCCTGATGGATATGTTAGGTTATTTGGCAAAGGGTAAGTTTGCTAACCACCTGTGTATTTATAGTGGAAATATCCTGGATTATCCAGGTCCAATGTGATGGTTAATTTTATGTGCCAACTTGCCTGAGCCATGATGCCCATATATTTAATCAAACATTATTCTGGATGTTTCTGTGAGGGTGGTTTTGGATGAGATTTACACTGAGCAGCTTACCTTCCATAATGTGGGTAGGCCTCAACCAGTCAGTTGAAGACCTGCTTATAATTAAAGACTTGACTTCTCCCCAGCAAGAAGGACATTTCCAGCAGACTGCCTTCAGACCTGAACTGCAACTACTTTCTGAGTCTCCAGCCTGTTGGCCTTCCCCATTAGATTTTAGATTCACTAAGCCTCCACAATTCCAAAAGCCAATTTCTTAAAGTAAATCTCTTCCTATACATAGACATGCATCCTATTAGTTGCTTTTCTCTGGATAATGCTGACTAATACAGATTTTCATACCATGTGTAGTTCTAGAGGAGTAAAATCCTAAGGATGAGTTTTTTGAATCGGTTCTAAGGTTGCTGGAATTGGCTCTATAATCTGATTAAACACAATAATAACTCTATTTCCAACTCTAGAGAGAAGATTAATAGTTCATGGCATAATGTGGCAATAGAAATAGGCAAAATGGAAACTCCTAATCAACCACTTATAAAAGGCAAGGATCTGTTGACACATTTATGAGACCTTTGAACATTTTTGTCAAACAAACAAGTATAATGAGCTTTGCTGCTTGCTTCTAATACCCCTGAAGAAAGTGGAGAAAAAAAATTATGAGCTCAAGGATTTGAATTTCCAGTTCAAGTGCTGCATAAATGACCTGAAAGTTGCATACCTGCCCTGAAAAGAGAGTGTTATTTCCTGTAGCCACAAGACTGAAATTGCTAAAAATGAAACCCTAGATTTCATCTTGCAAGTGAATAACTTACAATGCAAATAGGATTCCCAGGCTTTTAGAGGGCGTCAACTAGTGAGGACCTTGACTGGGAAGGAATGTGATCCTGAAAGTTGGAATGGGGATATTTAGCAAGACTCTGATGAAAATGGGGACACTGGGCCCCTAAATTCTGTGTTTTCTTCACCACTAAAAATAGTAGCTCCACTCTCAGTGGAAGCAACCACTCAACCCCCATCTGAGATTAATCCTAACAGTTGTCTTAAAAGATACTAATGCCCTTCAAGACCCCACCATCCTTCTTTGATACTAGACCCATAACGAGACTCAGCCCCCTAAAGATGATGTACAAAGTGTGATCCACGAGGAGGTATGTTACTCTCCAAAAGAACTACTTATGTTTTCTAATTTATACAGATTGGAGTACAGGGAATATGTCTGGGAATGGATACTAAAGGTGTGGAATAGTGGTGAAAAGAAAATAAAATTGGATCAGACCAAATTTATTGACATAGACCCATTGTGCAAAGATTCCACATTTAATGTGGTGGTTTGGGAAGTTAGAAGGAGCTCTAATTGGCTTGACACAGTGGCTCACACCTGTAATCCCAGCAGTCTGGGAGGACAAGGTGGGTGGACTTCTTGAGCCCAGAAGTTCAAGACCAGCCTGTGCAACATGTTTAAAACTTGTCTCTACAGAAAATATACAAGTTACCCAGGTATGGTGGCACACGTCTGTAGTCCTAGTGACTCAGGAGGTGCAGGTGGGAGGATCACTTGAGTCCAGAAGGTCAAGGCTGCAATAAGCCATGATCATGGCACTGCACTCCAGCCTGAGTGACAGAGCAAGATGCTGTCTCAAATTTAAACCAAAAAAAAAAAGAATAAAGAAAGAAAGAAGGAAAGAAGAGAAAGAAAGAAAAAGAAAGGAAAGAAAGAAAGAGAAAGAGAGAGAGAGAGAGAGAGAGAGAAAGAAAGAAAGAGAAAGAGCGAGCTCTGTTTGGTTTATTGTCTTCAACATGGGCCAAAAACATGGCCAAGAGTGAATTAGCTAGAAATGCCAGATCTGCCCTTGTTTACTTTAGATGAAAGGATTTAAAGGCACAGGAAGACTGGAATGTTAAAAGTGAATTTGTCTAAGACCTTCTCTAAACTATGTCCCCCTCAAAACTCATATGTTGAAGTTCTAATCCTTGTTACCTAAGAATGTGAACTTATTTGGAGACAGGGTCTTTAAAGAGATAAGATCAAATGAAGTCATTAGGATGGCCCCTAATACAATAAAACTGGTATCTATGAAACAGGGAAATTTGAACACGGGGACATATATAGAGGGCAATCATGTGAAGAGACACAGGGAAAAGAGAGCAATCTACAAGCCAAGGAGAGAGACCTGGAACAAATTCTTCCTTTACAGCCCTCAGAAAACATCAACCCTGCTGACACCTTGATTTCAGACTTCTAGCCTCCAGAACTATGAGACACATAAATTTCTGTTGCTTAAGACACTCAATTTGTTGTACTTTGTTACAGCAGTCTTAGCAAATTAATATACTAAGCATTTAATACATGCTACTTTTATTATCATTTTTATCAATGCTGCATGTCGAAGAGTAGAGATATGGAACCCCAGTGAAAGGTATCAAAAGCTTTTAGATGTGACACAAAAGCAATTACGCCCCCACTGGCATTGTGAAATTTAAGTTTACATGTACTATTTGCATGTTCAGGAATCAGCAAGCATAGGTTTTTGCTAGCTTACTAATTTTTTTGTTGTTCACTTATTTTGTTGTCTCCTTTATTTTCTTATTTGGGGTTTGCTACCTTCTTCCTCCCTGGTTTGTAGTTTACCCCCATTTAAACCAATTGCCTTTTTCCTAAATCACACATATAGAAACATAGTTGGCTAATGCTGTCATTTTTGTGGTCCTTTAGACAAAACTTATCACAATAAAAATTTCCATTTATTCGGGAACAACATCTGTACAATCACGTTCAGGCCTTTCTTCAGATTTTATTCCTCATTGATTCTTCAGCATTTAATATGTAATAAACATACACTGAGAATCAGTATTTCAGGAAGGTCTTTTGAATTTTCTTCCTAGAACCTTTCCCTCTTCATAACTAGTTGAAGTTTTAGAAGGACACAGATCTGTTCATTAAATGGAATTATGTCTCCCATCAGCTTCAATCTAGACAGCCTGTCAATTCAGCTATTTTCTTACATCCCTCTCAACTCTTATCTCACCAAGATATTTTGCTGGCATAATTTTCATTTTATTTATTTACTGTTTGTTTGGTTTTTGGTTTTTGAGGCAGGATCTCACTCTGTCACCCAGGCTGGAGTGTAGTGGCACAATCTTGGCTCACTGCAACCTCTGCCTCCCAGACCCAAGTGATATTCCCGCTCCAGCCTCCTGAGTAGCTAGGACCACAGGCGTGCACCAACAAGCCCAGCTAATCTTTGTATTTTTGGTAGAGACAAGTGTTTCACCATGTTGCCAAAGCTGGTCTCAAACTCCTGAGCCCAAGCAATCCACCTGCCTTGGCCTCGCAAAGTGCTATGATTACAGGGATGAGCCACTGCACCCAGCCCACAGTTTTCATTTCTATCTTCTCCCATGTTGAAAAATAAATGACTATATCCCCATGTTCTTGAAAGTGTGTACACAGAGCACCATTAGAAGCCAAAAACTATGGCTTTTTACTCCACATCATAAAAAGATGCTTTAAAATAAAATATTTCTAAGAACCTTGATTCCTTCCCCCCAATAAATATTGAAAAAGATGATATCAATAACCACAAAATCCATGCAAATATAAGTATGAGATATCCTAAAATCTTAGTGATTTTCTAAGCTTTAATAAACTCAGAAGTATAAATGCTACAAACTTACAAAAACATTATTTTAAATGTTAATTACTTATATTGCTTTCAAACATGTTTTTAAGTTTAAAGAATAAATTTTTATGTTTTTGTTTCAGTCACTGCAGGTGGTTAATTTTGATGAAAATTTTAAAAATTAAATTAAGAAGTACTATTCAAAACATAATTCTAAAAAGGCCAAAAAGAAACCAAAATTAGTTTCCAAATGATGTCTCTCTTCACTTGTAAATATTTATGCTTCTGGAGTTACTAACGTCTTAAAATATCACCAAGACATTTTGGACACCATGTTATTAATTCACTTTTTTTCTTAAATGCATCCTTTTCTCCAACATAACCATATGATTTTTATTTTCATGGTAGGAAAATGTTTATTTTTTGGTTTGAATATAGCACACCTCAGCAGATTCTGTAGTTGCCAATTAAAACACATTAACAACTGTCCTGAATAATAAACCAATTTTTGTCTCTTTCTATCACACATTAAAGTGTATTTCTATTGGAATTCCTCTAATATATTCACCACCAAACTGTAACGCGGGGACTTCATTCAATTTATTTATACTTTATGTGTTATCATTGCTGAGGGCCCAGCTTAAAATCCAGGTAAAGAAATAAAAAGTGAGTTTCTTCCATAAGGAATATTGCAAAATGGAAATCAAAGGCAGAATTTTACTTCTCAATCTCTGCAATCTAGCTTGGTTTACAATTAAGGAGTGATTTTAATTGTCAAACTTTTAAATTTTATTAAAATGTTTGTAGTAATGCATGGAATGAATTCCAGACCTACATAAATACACTGGCAGCTGTTTGTAATTTGCATTTTTATCAGTTTTGAAAGAGCACAATGTACTTCCTGCATCTTATTTCCAGAATTTGCATTTTTATCATCTTTGGCTATCCAGTATACAGCATAGAATACTTGAGTATCTCATTCTTTGAATTTTCATTTTTGATTGTAAATCAGATGATGTCTGGCACTTTTTTCTCATTTTTCTCTTCTCTCAACCTCCAGGTCACTTGCTCCCATTTCTTCTTGGCTCTAATAATAAAATATACAAAATATTTCTATTATTTCCTTGTTTAGTGCACTGATGTTTTGTTCCTCTTTTGCTAATTACTTGCCATAAATCTAAAGGGAAAGCAAAAGTTAATCTTACTGTTTTAATTTGTAAATTTTTAAAATGCCATTCATATAGCCCACTTCATTTCAATGCTTACTGTGTTTTGCATTTGAATGGAGGGGTGGAAAAGAATGGAAGTGACACCATATATAGGGCTGTGCTATGGGACACACAGAATGAACAGAATGAAGGCTCCATCATATGAAGACAAGTACCTCCACTCACACCAGCAATATCCCTATTTCAAAGAACATGTGGCCTCAAGGGAAGCTCGCTGATGAGAATGACATCTCTAGTTGCCCTCAGCTTCTGCCCCTAATTCCCACAGACACGTGCATTTTCCTCTATTATTGCATTATCCCCACAGTATCCAACAACATTTTTCCAAAAGGTTTCTCCTGTCCATTTACACTTCTATGGCCCTGACTACCAGTGACCTAGAGGAACAGATTCATGCCAGCTTGTGTTTTCTGCCTCCTTTCCTCCAGCAGTCCATCTGTCCCCTGGGAAAGGTTCAAACTGCTGCTCTGTGACCTAGCAAGAATATGTGCAGGAAGAAACCCAAGCTAATCTCTCTCTTCCTATTCTGGTGATGACAGCAATTGGGAAGGATAACCATTCTGAGGTTATGCATTTCCTAATCAAAAGAAAATAAAAAAACAAATGATTTCATTATAAAATCTATTTAATTTCTTAAGTCCTCATTCTTCCTCTGCATGTAAATTCAGTCCAATTCACTGATTTATTAGGCACTTCACTTTTAAATTTCAGTCACATTCAGATTTAAAAGTCTTTCTCAGGGTTTTCTCTGTAGCCCACCTCCCTGCTACTGATCCTAATTTCTGGAAGTGGAACAGGAGAGAATGGTAGTGGTTGTGAGAGAGCTAGTAAGAGAAAATAATTTCAACAGTCTTGACATGGGTGGGCCCTGTGCTGAGCTCTTATTTTTCTTTAACGGTAGCCTACATAGCCAGTCTAAGGTTTCTTGAAATTTAATGTGTATCCTAATCACCTGGGAATGTTGTTAAAATGCAAATTCTAATTCAGCAGGTCTGAGATGGGGATTCTACATTTCTAAAAAGCTTCCAGGTGATGTCATTGCAGCTAGTCCTCAGACCATACTTTAATTAACAAAGTTTTGGTCAGTGGATGCTGGCTCAGTTTCTCCTTGACTCTCTGACAGAGGCAAGAGAAGACAAGAGAAATCATTAAGATGGGGATAAGGAAGGAGCACATCCTTTAATACTCCAAATATCACCTCGCCCATAAGAGGACCATGGGAGAAAAGGCTGTAGAGCTCAATAAGTTTCACTCAGGATATTCATCAACTCTTCACCTCTTTCTCCACTGCCCAAATTCAGTGCAATAACATGTGAAAATTCACACAAAGTTAATGGAAAGTATAATCAATTAAATAGTACTGCAACAGAGTTCTCTTGCAGCAGAGTATGATTTGGGAAAGATGAGGGGAAAAAGGAAACCAGTTGTCCCAGTGTATAAATATATAACACAGATCCATGCCTTGAGTTACAGTTGTAGTCAGTAGGACTTCCCCAGCTGGAACTTTTTCTGAAATGATCAGTTGTCTGAGATGTAATTGAAAGTATTTTATCCTGTGTGGATTTCCAAACCTACTGGACCAGCCCAGGACAGTCTGGAAGAAGACACCAAGTTGTTTAGCAAAAGAACAACTTGAGGTCAGGGATACGACAAACCTCTACCCTGAGGAGGTTCCAAGGATCCCCAGTCTCCCAGAGGACAGGGTTCAACAAGGGGGAGACCACAGTCCCTCAGAACCTATTGGCTGAGAAATTTCATCTTGGATGTCCTGTCAGCCTGTACCAGCCAATATTTGTCTATGGTAGGTATAGCAAAGCCTTAATGTCTTGTGTTAGACATAGTTTAATGTATTTGCTTTGTAGCACAGCAAAAAATCCATCTTAACATATTACATAATTGCTGCAATTACTGTTTGTTGCCCGGGAGGGAACTGTATAAAAACCTTCTCTGGTAACACATAAAAATAGGCAAAGAGGAACACAGCAAAACAGTCTAATTAAATTACTAGTAGACAAGATAACTACTAAACTCCAAGTAATTAAATGTGCATATATATCTTGAAATTTTTATTTATCTTCTTGTTTTCTAAAATATTCCTTGCATTTAAAAACTTATTCGTTTTCAGAATTGCATAATATATTAAAACCACTTATAAATAGTTACTTGGATATATCTTTTTACTTTTTGAATATGTTTTTGAAAAAGGAATTCGTTTTCGCCAGGCTGAACCATTATATGATGTTGACATATATTTGTCTGAGGGAAAGAAATCAAGGATTAAATATTTTATAACTTTAAAATCATATACCAAGGGTGTTTCAAAGTTATAAACATCTCAGGGGTGAAGCTATTCTCTGAGTAATTCATTTTACCATTTCAAAGCTAAGACATCAGGGATACAAGTGAGTTTATTAAGAAAATTTAAGTCATAAGTGAACATGGTTACAGATTATTAATTGGCTGTTCGACACTTCAAATAAAGGTAAGCTACAGGAGAGTATGATATCTAAATGTAATAAAAATGTTCACTGCATTGCTTCATCATAGTTTTACATAAGTTCTGCTAATGTGTTTGTTAGAGTTTTTATTTAAAAACTGTGAAACTATGAGGTACAGCCCAAGTCCTGTGTCCTTCCATGAAGTGACTTCCATGGTTGCAGTAAGTGGCATAATGTAGTAGTGAACTCACTACCCCAGGCAGCCAAAGCATTTATATCCTGACCTGGTCCTTCAATACTTATTTTTCTCTGACATATCTACATTTCTAATACTATCTAACAGTGTTATATTTGTGTTTTCAAATATCACTATGCAGCTGTGTTCTCAAACATGATCCACAATACCAGTAATTTGCTTTTCTCTTGTGTTGACATTTGCACTAATGGTGCAAAAGCAATACAGAGTATAAACTCTGGTACCTTCACACAAATCTAGACATTGGCAACTGCTCTAGTACTCACTGTATTCTTTACAGCCATCCACTTGCAGTTAAACAATAATAACAATAACAATAAATAAAATAATAGGAATAAATAAAATTAAAAGCCAGTTTCACCTAAGAATATCCTGATTTACATATATACATTCCTATATCATTCTATTCTAAAGAAAAGAGAAAAATAACTCAAATAATGCAAATGTCTATTTAAATTGCATAAGAAACACCTACTATGTATCCACAAACAAAATGTTTATATACACCTACTATGTACCCACAATATGGGTACCCACAATATGGGTACATAGTAGGTGTATATAAACATTTTGTTTGTGGATACATAGTAGGTGTATATATTTCTCAAATTGTAAAAGAAACTAAAAAAGATATAGTCTTATGCTTCCAAAAGTACAAAATATTCAGAACTCCACTAATCAGACCATGAAAAAGGAAAAATACAAACAGGAAATCATATAGAATTGAGCAGCATTTTGTTAAATCGAAAGAAATGAAACCCAACTTCAAAAGAGC
The DNA here is from genome assembly GCA_004027715.1 of Plecturocebus donacophilus. NCBI lineage: Eukaryota > Metazoa > Chordata > Mammalia > Primates > Pitheciidae > Plecturocebus > Plecturocebus donacophilus. The sequence continues at coordinate 21,434 of PVKP010004078.1, forward strand.
AAAATCCATCTGAGAAACAGGAAGAAAAAGAGATTTGGTTCTCTTCTCTCTGGTAGACTTGTACTTCCTGACATATACTATGACTTTGTCTATTACATGATGAAATGATTTAGAAGCAATCTATACATGGTGAGAGAGAGATGAGAGGTTTTCAAAAATATGGCAGTTAATCCCCAAACTAACCCTTTCGGAAAATAATCATGAAGGCCTACAGAAATGTCAAGGCACTAGTCTGATGGTGATAACTGAACAATGCAGTTAGTGGAACAAGAAAATGTCAGCCATTTAAAACAATCCTCCAGAGTGACGTGAAGCTGTCTAGGGGGAACAAAGTGCAGTGCTCTGATAAAAGAAAAAAAAAACACTCTAGGGAGGTGCAATGTGAAGTCATCTGCATACAACATGAGTTTTCTTCCATATCCCATAAGTCACGTGCAGGAGTGCACATGGAAGAAATCCTCTCACTAGTTTCTATGGTGGTGATGGCCAGGAAAAAGAAGAGGGGAGTAGGTAGCAATGAAGATTAGCCAAGCCATCAGAAAATTCCGTGGGAATACAAACCACAGACAAGAGTAAACCACATCAAGAAAGGACCTCTCACTTGGACTGAGGTTGGGTTTGGGTTCCTTGTAAACATGAACTTTATTGTAGGACCCCTGCGTGGGCCTACTGCGGGGAGGTGCATTCAATGAGACACTCCTGACAGCATCTCTTTGAACGTGAACATAGGATGCATTCTCAGTATTTCGATTTTTATTATTGCGATGGTAACTCATTTTATTTTGGGGACTTGGTGTCTGTACTGCCGTAAAGAAAGGCAGGAGGGAGTGAGGAATAAAACAGGCTGGTTTCACACCCATAAATAACATATTGCACTATAAGTACTTGATGGCATAATGGAAGCCAAAATAATGAAGTTTAGAGAAGTTGAGCTGACACCTAAAGTAACATCTATGTCACATGACAGTAATTTGTTTTTCAGGTAGAAGATATCTGATCTTTACTCTCTCTTAAAATTACAGTTTAGAAATATCAAATATATGGACACTTTACCTCTTTGCGTTCCAGAGCCAGGAAAGTTCTTTGGTTCATCATAAATCCATTTTCTTTTTTTCACACCTTTAAAATGAGGCTTCCTCACTGGCTGGACATCATTCACTTAAAAAAGATATAAATTTTACAGTTTTTTTAACAGATGCTTTTATCTTTGAAATTACTGTAGGTGATAATTACATATCTGTGCATTCACATGTCAAGCAAGAGTAAAAAATAAATGCACTACCCTAATACTTTACTTTTTAGAACAAAAGGTGATTTATTTTTAAGTGCCAAAAAAATCTATCTTGGAAGTAGATTGATGAGATAATCTTCAATAAGCAGCTTTCCTCAAAGAAAACTACTTTTCTCCAAAGGAATGTGTGGATTCTTTTAAAGGAATATAAAATTGCATTCAAAATATAATTATAAATATCATTATAATGCTATTATTAAGTAGTTTTAGAATCATTATTTTCAACATGAATCTTTTTGTACTTTTCAGCCAAAACGACTACTTCTTAAGAAGTTGGATTAACATAAAATACTTTCAGTGAATTTTACCTTATTCTTTTAAGGTCTTAAGTTGGGTGTACAGAGATTTTGGTCAAGACTAAGTAATCAGAATTTGTAAGTTCTAAGAATGTTAAATTTTCACTTTTTATTTGCATATTTTCACATCAAAACTTTTATATATATTATCAATTTTTCAGGAATTTCTATGATACGTATCTCCAGAGAATTTCTAAACAATTTTGCAGAGGGGGCATTCTGTCACTTCACTGTGCGGGGCTTCTGAAAAATCACAAGTGACCACTGCACAGAGAAACTGATCACCAATGTACAGTATAGATTATGCTAGTTTTCTACAGTAGACTAATAAATCTTTCTGTGCCCTAACTCTCAGTTTAAGCTTTAAGCCCTCAATAAAGATCTGATTCACTGTCCCTTCCTCAGACCATGCCCCTGCCCTACTCCCAAGTTGCCAGTCCAGTGATTCGGAATTCATATTTTTAACAAGTGCTACTAAACTGGGCTTCTTGGAGGCAAATCACAATTATTCCTATCAGTGTCAGGCTGTGATCCAAGAATATTTTAGGGGTTTAGTACATAAAGTAAGGAACAAAAGAAAGAAGGGAAGGGATGAGGAAGACTCACAAGTCTTAACTGTATCAAGAGAAGCAGTTCATTGAACTGAATGTCAAGGAGAAGCCAAACTAATAAAAAATAATCCAAAACATAATAAAAAGCTGTCAATGCATTATTCCACTATGGGTGAAATTTAAAATGTTATGCTAGTGTATCTTCCAAAAAGGTAGTATATTATTAATTTTAAGACCCAAATTAAACTAGTGGGAAAGCATATAATGCACTAGGACCTACATTACAGTTCATTGTCAGTTAGTAGAGGATATTGTGTCTTTAATTCTTAGTTCTAGATAATTTTGAAACCTTTTTTTTCTTTCTTTTTTAAAATTCTGTTTTAAATAACCAGTACAAATCCATGGTAAGACAAATGTATCTAAGGCCAAAAAGTGATAGAGCTAATGTCTCACTTGAAGAGGGGTCCTCTCTGCACTTCATACTGATATTCTCAGTAGCATTTAATACATGCGTTGTATGTACTAGTCGGGTAGTTAGGGAACGCTTTGGATGAGGACTGTACTTGTTATCTTTTAAAGCAAATTAAGAAAATAAAACATCAATATTAGTTTTATAAAAACATTTCAGTTGGTATTTCACTATTCAAACATTACATGATGGGAACACCTCTTTAAAATAATATATATGTTTATTAATTGTGAGGAAAGCATCATTAACATTCCCTGGTTGCCACATGGATTTCCAAATGTCATCAGTAACAAAACAAAACTCTGAAACTACAGCCATTATTTTCAATATGTAAATTAAAAATTGTGGCAATATTTTTAGTATCTCCATACAAAAGTTTTAAAAGGTTTTAAATTTTTATGTTGAATGGTCCCATTTAAGTTGGGCTTCTGAAAATATTTTAAATGTAACAACTTTAACTTGTTATATGCTTTGGAGAAGAACTAACTTCTTGTTATATGCTTTGGAGCAGAACTCCTTGGTAGGGCTTTCCACAATGATGAAAATGTTCTAAATCTGTGTTGTTCAATATGGCAGCCATCAGCCACCTGTGACTACTGAGTACACGGAATGTGGCTAGTGCCAATGAAAAACTGATTTTTTAATTTTATTCAACTTTAACTTAAACAGTCATACATAGTTGGTGGCTACTGCATTAGTATAGCTTTAAGAGTTTCTTTGATGGATTGGGCAAAACCTTTCCATCTTTGAGTGAGAAAATGAGAGAAAGATTTACAATTTTCTGAAGAAATAATTTGATCACTAGCACCCTTTCTTATGCTTGAGAATATTTAACGGTAGAGATAGTAGATAAAATGGGTTTACATTTTGATTGAGAGTATGTGAAGCTCCCTAATTACAGGACAGCTGTATTTTTAGTCTGTGACTGAGGGGCACTCAGCAGAGAGATACCAGATGGTGGATTTTAAGCACAGTTAAAGGTAGTGTAAAACTATAGAGGATGTATTTTATCATATGTCTTGATTATTCACAGACTAGTGTTAGCAACAAGTATAAAATATAGAAGTCTCTTCGAGATTAAACTCTTTACAATTTTCAAAATATTTTCTAAGAAAATTCATTTATACTGATATTATATATTAAAGGACTTGGTATTACCATTTAAGAGAGCCAGTAACTTTAGAACTAGCAATACTCCTAGAAATCGTACAGTTCAACAGGCTATTTTCAGATAAGGAAAGTAAAGCTAAAAACAATAAATTGTCATAGTCATACAATTACAGACAGAGCCAGGACTGAAACCTTAGAGCTCTTGATTTCTATTCAGTGTATATGTTGATTTATTACCATTCCTGTTATACTGGTTTTTATAACAAGCAAGCTTATCTTTAACTCATCTAGCCAAATGACAAATGAATCAAAATTATGAATACTTCATTACCTTAGTATTTGAACATTTTGATATGGTGATTTCTTTCTCTTCCATTAAAGCTCGATTTTCATCTACTCCAAGAAACATGATCCCCTGTGGAACATAACAGTCACCTCCTATGACAAAACCTTACTGTCAGTGGCAATGATGGCAGAAAGTGATACAAACTACCTTTCAATACAGGAACATTTTCTACAGCACCCCTTTTTTCCACCTTTGTTTGGACACTTCTCAGTGATATCATACCCATCTCCATATATTTATATGCTTAGATTAATATATGTGTATCAATATATATGTATATGAATACACAGTATGTAAACTTACATATAAATAATTGCAAGAAAATTCATAGAGCCAACAAAATTTTCCTCAATTTATAATAATTTTTAGTCCCACCCTTTAGAGATACTCAAAGTAAATATAATTTATCTTCCATATAACATCTTCAGATATCTTAAAGCAGTTTTCATGTTTCCTCAAGGTCTTCTGTTTTCCAGGATAAATATTCATAGTTGCTTTAAACATTACATACAAAATACCAAATTCCTTTACCACACAAGTTACCTTTTCTTAGCATAAAATATTTGTGTCAAATAATCTTATTTGAAAATGACACTCAAATGTGAACTAAGTTGTGGAGAAATCAGCAAAACTAGTATAATAATATTTGCCATTCATGGAGTAATGTTCTAGGTATCAGACCTGCTACTGAGTACTTCAAATTGCATTTAATTATCTTTCCATACTACTTCTAATAATCCAATGTGAGTTTACCATCTAGTGAAAACACATTCCTAAGTTATTGTGAAACATTGTGGCCAAAAACCCACTATATCTTCCCCTCACAAACTCCATCATGTTGGGTTTCCCCAACTCAAAGAAAAGCCACTGTTTAATGTCTTGTAACTAAATGTAAGAATGTATGTTTATTATTGTTTGAGGTTACCCTGTAAGATATGGCTAATTGTTCCAACAAATTAACTTCGAGTTAACTGTAAATTTTATAAACATGTCTACATTCACCCAGTCATTCAATGCATTTAAACATATCATCATTTATTCTACAAGTATTTACTGAGTACACATAATGTGCCAGGCACTCTACTATAGATATTTATCTATAGCAATTGATTATATACAGTTCCTAGCCTCAAGGAGCTTACACAAAACCAGTGAAGAAAATGTCAAAAAATTTTTTGGTTTCTGCCATGACAAAAATGGCTTTTATCAGAATAACTTTCATCCTAAAACCAATTATGAAATACCAAAACACACTGATTGGAAAACAACCCAATGCATGCTAGTGTAATCCCTGAGAGCAATGGAGAGACACAAAGTCAATTGTATGTTCATATTCACCCTGGTTTTTTTCCCTGAAGGAGTTACACTCTACACTCACTACAGATTTCTCACTGAAAGCATGTCTAGTTCATCATGTAAGGAAATAACAAGCAGAAAGTGACACCAAGAAGGTAAAAAAGAAAGAGCTAAAAGTCTGGGACTGTCTAATTGGCTTGAACTTGAGGGGGGAAATGAAAAAGGAAGAACAACAAAGAAGTTCCTCTGAAATAGGCATAAAACTAAAACTCCCTTTAGGTTGTTACCTGACTCCCACACTTTTCATGAACAGAGTGGAACCCTAGGAATTAAGCAAAACAGCATGTGGGAGGTTAAAAACTGGTCAGAGATTTCAGCATCTACATACTGTTGGGGAGGTAAAATTTGGCAAAGAAGCCTCACCGGAGCAGAGATATCTTGGTGAACACCCAATATCTCAGTTGATAACCCAGTAAAGCAATGCTGTAGGGGTAAGGGTCATATCCTAGGAATGAGGATTATACCTTCAAAGAAATGAAAAATAATGTATCATCCCTAATAAAGTCCAAAACCAGTCCTTCACAGAATTAAGGTGGCCAGCTGATAGTCTAGCTGCCTGCCAGAAGAAAAGTTTCTCTCTTGAAAAGCAACATCATTCACACACTATGTAATTTTTATCCATAATGTTCAGTATCAAATAAAATATTAGAAAGGCATAGTAAGACAGAACAAATGAGCAAAAACCTGAGGAAAATGAGAGATATCCAAGTGTTATCAAACAAGAAGTTGGAAAAAAATAACAGGAACATTATCAAAATAGAAAACTGATAGAGAATTTAAGTAGAAAATCAATAAAAAGGTCAAACAGAAATTTAGAATTTAAAATATGGATTGAAGAGCAGAGAGGAAGAGAACTAGTGAACAGGACAGTAGGTTGGCAGAAAGTATCCAGATTTACCTAAAGAAATCAATAAGAAAAAAAAATTTTAAGATGGACTAGAGACTTTAAAATGCACCAGACAAAAGAGAAAGTCAAAAAGGCCAATAAGTTTATGAAAAGGTGCTCAACAGGAGTCACCAGGGAAATACAAAGTAAACTACAATGATGTACCACTAGCCACCCACGAGAAAGGCTAAAGTCAAAAGGACTGAAAATCCTAACTGTGGGTTAGGATACAGAGCAAGCTTATCTCAAAGAAAAGGAGTGCATATGGCCTTTAGAAGACATGTGCAAGAATGTTAACAATAGTCCCAAACTGAAAATATTGTTTGTCAAATCCCAATATTGATACTCATGGTGCTTTCGTGTTTTGTTTTTTTTGTTTGTTTGTTTACAAATGTATACAGAGTGGTGAAAATTTTGAGTTGCTAGACCCACACATTCCTAGCTGAGGTCTAACAATGGCAATGCTCAGCATTCTCATTTCAGTTCATACACAGATGATCAGAGAATGGCTGGAGACAGGAGGGGCAGTGCAGCACAGTGCAAGAAGCTCTGACTCTGGGGAGAGGTGGAAGGGGTCTGAATCCAAGTTCTGAGGCTTGTCAGTGGGGGAACCTCAGGAGAGTCACTTAACACTTATTAACATTGTTTTCTCTTTGGTAAATAAAGAAAACAGAATATACCAGGATGAGTATTTTCTATGATTTAAGATTATAATCTCTGTGAGATGTATGTATATGTGTGTGTGTACATATTTCCCCAAGGAGCAATGGTTCAGTGTTTGCTAATTCAGTGTTCATGTCAGCTTTATAGAACATAGCTACCAGGAGTAACAAGAATCAACTGTGTGTGGGTTTGTGTGTGTAACAACTGTGTGTGTATATATACTATATAGAGAGAGAGAAATGCCCACATATTTTTATATATAAGTACACATATATAGTATGCATCTTATATATAGATATGTGTATATATATGTGGTATATATCTGTCTATAGATATTTACAGGTATTTACAGCAATGTAAAAAGACTACTGCTACAATCAACAGCATGGATCAGTCTCATAAAAAGATCATTAAGTAAAAGAATCCAAACTAAAAGAGTTCAAACTGTATATTTCCACTTATATGAAGGTCAAAAAATTCAAAATTAGCCTATAGTAATAGTGATCAGACTAGTGGTTACCACTGGGAGAAGACTACTAACCTGGAGAGAAGGAGCCATCTGGAGTACCATAAATATGGTTATATTGATACATACACATGTAAAATTTTAACAAGCTATTCACTCGGTCTGTGAACTTTATTAAAGTGTATGACACATTAAAATAATATTAAGATAAGACAATACCTCAAGTATTTTTCTTTAAATTGAACACTAACTCATTAATTATAATTTCAGTTTTTGATCATCTTCATCTCAAAGATGTCTAATGAATACAGGGGTCTGAATATGTTTAGATATATCTATCATATACATATACCCAGAAGATTCTTTTATCTAGTGGCACAGAGAAAATTATGATGCCTGGAAACTCAATAAGCCTAACTATGCCAGAATCTAGAATCCCAGATAATGGAAATTTTTTTAACATTCTTTTGGTATGATTGTTCAACCAGTTTATTATGGTGATTTATAACAATATTATAGAAATAAATTGGTTGAACAACCATACCAAAAGAATGGTAGATAGACTAATGACAGTATAATGACATTCTCACATTTTCTAACTCTCAACAATGTAGGGAATGTGTCACTAATGTCACAATGTGAAGGAAAGTTTACTTTTATATGAAATCATTAGTTTATCAATGGTTGAAAATAACTTTATATTAATCAAAAGGCAATTTAATTTAATTTAATGTTCAACAAAATGTTCAATTGGAATTGCTCGGGTTAAGTGGATCCCACTTATATAGGTTATATAGACAGTGGGAACTCCGATGGAAGAAACTACCAGTGTTTCTAATTTGCAGCTAAACTTATTGCTTCAAGGCAACCAAACAATGCCAGCTAGACTAAAATTGCTGCAGATATAAGAAAGAAGAAAGAATCAAATTACTTTAGCACCAGAAAAAAAAAAAAGCATACACAGAAGAAAATGGCTAACACCAGGACAGCAGAAACTATCACCAATATGCCTAAGATATACTGATACTTACTGGTACCTGCTCTCAACTCCTTTCCTGATCTTCACACACATTGTTCCCACCAGCCACACCTTTCAATCTCCCCACAAACTCTCTATATATTTTTAAAACACATGCCTGGAATTTTCAGTCAAAGGATTGATTTTCCAACATGTTTACGCTAAAAAGCAGTTCCAAAATAGTTAAGCTATAATACACAGAATGTGATGTATTGGCACAAATGATATATATTTGAATACAGCTGCTTTAAAGCAGACTTACTCAAATGACTTATTAAGTGCCTCTTTCATTTACTGTTCTGTTATAGTATATTACAGCACATACATGACACCTAAATTCATTACAGTCTGGAGTCGAGCCTACATACATACATACACACACACGTGTGCGCGCGCATGTCACATCAGGTTTCTCATTAAAGTATGGAAAATGGAATGTCTTACACACTGAACACAAATTCACACAAGGTATTTGGTAGAGATTTTAGTCTCTGAAAGCAACTGATTTTGTGATGTACCGCCTACTCCCTGTGTTAAACATGACATGGACAAAAAAAGAAAGATTCGTTGTAAAAGATAAAATTCAGACTCATTTATTATGTGGTGATAGATTCAGAGTCAATCAGTAATAAATTAACTTACCTCCGTTTTCAGAAGCAGCAACATCAGTCTTTGTTTTCCTATGCAATGATGTTTTTATTTCACCTTGCCTTTCATATTGGCTAAATTTTGTTGGAACTGTAAGACTATCTCCTAGAAAAAAGAAGAAAAAAAAGTCACTTCAGAAATTATTAGATGCTTAAATAAGAAATTTATGGTAGAATTCATGATGAAAGTAAAAAAGCTTTCAAGTTAATGCAAGTATTGTTTGAACAGTGTGATCTGATAAACAATAAATTAATAAATACATGAGTTTTAAATTCTGTAATTGTCAACAAAGAAGTAAGCAAGTATATTCTCCTATTTGGATTATTTATTCAATGGCAATCAAAAAATTTTAAGCTATCTAATACTATTGTATGTACATAGTATATTTAGTTTGATATGTTTCTCATATAATGAATTTTGTAATATTGCTTTTGATTTTATCTGTTCACCATGAACAATCAGATAAAAAGTATTAACACTACAAAATGCTAATTACATTGATAAATAATACTCTTGGCTTTCCTCATGCACTTCTAGATAATTTTCTTCTAAAATAAACAAAAGCATAATAAAAGAGACATGACAACCTAATGCAATGTGTGATTCTGGATTGAATCCTGGACCAGGGGAAAAAATTAATTTTACTATAAAGGACATTGATGGTATAATTGGTAAAATTTGTGGGAAAAGAAGGTTGTAAATGATATTGTATCAGTGGTAATTTTCTGATTTTATGTTTATACTACAGTTATGTAAAAGCAAAGCGATATCGTTTCTATAACTTATTCTCTCAAACAGTTCAGAAAACTATAATAACAATGTGTATATTTAGAGAGAGTGAAAATTCAAATGTGGTAAAATGCTAACATGTGAAGGAAATCTAGGTGAAGGGTATATAGGAATCAGCTGAAACTATTTAAAAATAAAGGCCTTAAAAGCATAATACAAAGCAAAAGTACGTATAATAGTCTTCATAATCTGCCATTTTTAATGCTCACTGTTAACTTATTTTCTTTTGTTTTTGTTTCCTTTTGTTTTTTCTCCTCTGAGTAGTGCAGACCTGCAGTCTGTGCTTCCCTATACGTCTCCCAAGTCTTGCAGACTCTTCTCCATCTGATGGTGTGTTGCTGCCCCCTACCGCCACACGTTTGAATAGTTCGCTACAAACACGTGCACAACATCTCGTGGATGTTCATCCACAGTAAATAAGATTCTCCAAAGGTAAGCACCATAAAACACAGAGCCTTCGATTTGTCCTCCAGCACGGCCCCTCAAATAGCTTGGTCCACAGAAGACTCTTATTATTAACCAAATAATCTTTATCCTGCCGCTAGCGTCATTCTTTGATCTCTTCTTGGGCGAGGCTTACTTTTCTATTCAGAAAGAAAAATCTAGACCTCTTTCACAGGGGTGATTTATTTCAAAGACAAATAAAATGGTAAAAGCAAATTATTTACAAGATTACCCCATGGAGTATATAGTGTCATTGTGTGTTATAAAGTCTACTCATTCTGTCACTTCTCTAGGATAACATAATCCCATTAATAGCAGCTTTGAGTCATCCAATACAAACACTTTCTTTTAGCTCTCAATTACAGCGTATTATTCATCACTTTATTCTTCTGTACATCATGCTAAATAATTCATTCTACACACCAAGTATCTCTTATATAACACAATGAATGCTGCCTTTTCATTTCTTACCTTCTTGCAATTCACTGCCACTTTCCAAAGGCTTTTCTAACTCTTTTTCTGCTGTAGGAGCCATGGTTTTCGAGGATGAAATATCTGGAGGAGTAGGAAATCTGTAGTATTCTCCTTATCAACCATAAGAAAAGTAATGGTTAGCATATTGATCACATCAAGTATTATAAAATACAAAAAATGTTTGATTTCTTACCAGATTTATAACACATCTCCTTAATTGCTCTTTTTTCTTCAATTTCTTCAGGAGTCTTTATCCATAAACTAGAAGCATCTGTAGGATACATTTTTTTAATTAAATTGTCCCAAAGCCAAATAATCTGAAAATTTATAAACTAGAAAGAAAAACCCCAAATATTGTTCTCATGGATAGATTACGTTTTTATATTTTTAAAATCAATTTTACATACTAGTAATGGTTTCAAGTTGCTACATTTTAAGTATTAAAAAGAATTAATCAAGAGAAAGGAAATGACTATGTATTATGTACTTTGAAATGAGATGCTGAATGTATAGACTCAATGTTGAGATGGTGTATGTTTATTTGGAGGTTGAGATGTAGGCATGAGAGACATGGAGCTGCAGCACACAGAAACAGTAATAAGTAGCTCTGGGTATTCCTAAGCACAGAAACTATAGTGGCCTGTAGCCCACAGAAGGACACATTCCAGCACAAAGACAGAGTGAGAGTTTATTTTTCTTCATGTTTATCTTGTATATACACACTTTCTGGCACCACTGTGCTGGGTTGATATGGGAGGCAAAGGATGAACTAAACTGCAAAGACCTGGGTACTAAACCTGTTCATACTCTTGTGAAGATGACCTAGAATAATGCAGATGACAGTGCTTTATGGATTATTAACTATTACATAGATCTCTGTAACTCAAGGATTAAGTGTGAAACGAATATGTTATTAATACATATGTATATAAACAGAAACACATGTGCATCAATGTGTTTTAGAAACAGTTATATATAAAAAAGGGAGCTTATTAGTATCTCTATATATAGAGATACTAATATATACACCTGTATATATTTAAGCATCAGATATGTCTCCCAGCCATCATACAACAAAAAAGTTCCAATCCAAATGATCATAAATATGTTAGACATAGAACAAATTAGAACATAACGAATTAAATTTAATACAATGAAAGTTATTTTCTCAGCAAAATCTGCCTTATATATTTTATCATAAACCTCTATAGTTAAACACACATGTAGAAAATGTTGTGAGATTTGTGAATGTGATTATAAACCTGAGAAAAGGTCTACTAACCATTTTGTTCATCTACTTCCTCTTCTTCCTCAAAATTGGTTTTTAAAACTAAAGGATGGTGGATGGGTCGTGGTATATTTTCCTGAGGTTTCAGAGGTTCCTGACTCTGGGTCTGGAGTGGAATTCCTTCCTGACTTTCTTTCTGTAGTATGATATCTGCAGAGAAAATGCAACATTTTAGTCCATTAAAGATACATGTGATGATAAGTATATTCAATAATCAATCATTGCCCTCCTAATTAACTATATATTATTTTAAAATAGGTATAATAATAATGCAATAATAGATTGTGTTTCTACACATTAGCAATGGACAAACTGAAAATGAAATGAAAAATAATCCCACTTACAATAGCATCAAAGAGAAAAAATATTTAGGGATTAATTTTAAGATGTGCAAAATTTATATTCTGAAAAAAATTGTTGAAAGAAGATGCTGTTGAAAGAAGTTACAGAAATGTTGAAATGGAAAAATATCCCTGTGTATGGATTGATTTGTGGTTAGTATGGCAATATTTTCCAAATTAATCCACAGGTTCAACACAACCCTTATCAAAATCCCAACAGACTTATTTGCAAAAATTGAGAAGCTAATTCTAAAATTTATATGGACATTACTACAAAACTAAAGTAATCAAGACTATCTGGACTAGCATAAAAACAAAAATAGATCTGCGTATCATTGGAATAGGATTGCAAGACCAGAAATCAACCTTTATATGAGTCAATTTATGCTCAGTTGATTTTCATCAAGGGTACGTAGACCAGTCAATGGGGAAAGGATAGCATTTTCAACAGATGGTGGAACAACTAGGTAGCCACATGCAAAGTAATTAAGTCGCACAACTTCATCACATGATAAACAAAAATTAATGCAAAGCGAATCTAAGAACAAAATCCAGGAGCTGAAGCTACACAACTCTTAGAAGAACCCTTAGGCTATAAAAAGCTTTCTTAGATATGACATCAAAAGGATAAGCATTCAGTGAAAAGTAGCCAGCCCCCTAGCACATGGAGGTGAGCCATGATAGCACCTGCCAACAAGGCCCAGATTTTGCTGAAAAGCAGTTCCCAGCCCTCTCAGACAGAGAATGAAGAGACTCAGAACCCCAAGGTGATGCAGAAAGAATGAGTAAGATCCAGCCTGGGCAACATGGCAAAACCCTATCTCTACAAAAAATACAAAAATTAGTCAGGTGTGATGGTGCACATCTGTAGTCCCAGCTACTCAGGAGGCTGAGGTGGAAGCATCACTTGAACCCGAGAGGTTGAGGCTGCACTTTGCCAAGATCATCCCACTGCACTCTAGCCTGAGCAACAGAGCAAGACTCTGTTTCAAGACAAAAACAAACAAAACCAAATGAGATACCACTTCATACTACGATGATTACAATTATTATATTTTTTAATTAAAAAGACAGTAACAAGTGTTGACAAGGATGTGAAGAAACTGGAATCTTCATACGTTGCAGTTGGGAACATAAAATGCTGCAACTACTTTAGAAAACAATTTGGCAGTTCCTCAAAAGGTTAAACATGGAGTCATAAGTTCCATCCATTCCATTTTCAGCTACATACCAAGGAGTGTAAAAATATATGTCCATATTATGCAAATGTAATCATTTGTACACAAATGTTTATATCAACATTATTTATAACAGTCAAAAAGTGGAAACAACCTAAATTTCCATTCTCTGATAAATGGATAAATAAAATGTGGCATATTCATACAATGGAGTGTTATTTGGCTATAAAAAGTAATAAAGTACTGTTGCATGTGAGACCATGGATGAATTTTGAAAACACACTAAGTGAAAGAAGTAATTCACAAAAAATAATGTATGATTCCGTTTATATAAAATAACAAAAATATATTTGTAGAAACGAGAAGTAAATAAGTGACTCTGTAGGTTTCGGGAGTTGGGAAGAAATGAGGAGTAACCCTGAACAGGTGTGGATTTCTTTTTTGGAGTGATCTAATGTTCCGAAATGGAATATTGTTCTTTGATCCATTATGAGTTAATTTTTATGATGTGATGCAGTTGTGCTACTTCATTACTTTGCATGTAGCTATCTCGTTGTCTTAGCACCATTTGTTGAAAACACTATTATTTTCTCCATTGAATGGTCTATGTACTCTTGTTGAAAATCAATAGAACATACACTGATTCATATAAAAGTTTATTTCTGGTCTTACAATCCTGTCCCAACGGCATATGGATCCATTTTTATGTTAGATGAAATGGTCTTGATTACTTCAGTTTTGTAGTAACTTGTAGATTTTGAAATCAGGAAGTGTAAGTCCTCCAAATTTGGTTTCCATTTTCATGACTTTTTTTCACCATTCTGGGCCCCTTACATTTCTATATAAATTTTAGAATCATCTTCTCAGTTTCTGAAAATAAGTTCATTGGGATTTTGATAAGGTCTGCATTGAACCTATGGATTAATTTGGAGAATACTGGCATACCAACCACAAAGTCAATCTATGAACAAGGGTATCTCCATTTTTTGAGGTTTTCTTTAATTTCTTACAACAGTCTTTTGTAGTTTTCAGAATATGAACTTTGCACATCTTATGTTAAATTAATTTATAAGTATTTTTTCCTCTTCGATGCTATTCTAAGTGGGATTTTATTCATTTTATTTTGTTTGTTCATTGCTACTGTAAAGAAACAAAATCCATTATTGTATATTATTATTGCATCCTGCAAAATTGCTGAACTTATTTCTAATAATTTTTAGATTTTTAGAATTTTCTAAATAAAAGATCATGCTGTATCCAAATAGAGATAATGTTGCATCTTTCTTTCCAATCTGGAAGCCTTTTAACTGATTATGTTGCAACAATTCCCTGTCTTGACTATAAATGATAATAATGAACAACTTTGTCTTGTTCCCGGTCTTAGGGTTAAGCTTTCAGTATTTCATCAAGTATGATGTCAGCTATGGATTTTTCATATATATATTTTTATCAGGTTGAAGAAGTTTTTTTCTGTTTCTAGTTTGTGGAATAGTTTTTGTATGTGTGTCAAATTTTATCAACTGCTTTTTATTCATCTGTTAAGATGATTGTGTGTCTTTTTATTATATTATAATGGTATATTACTCTTATTATTATTGTAGAAATTTATTTGGGGAAGTTAAATCAACCTTGCTTCTGGGTTAATCTCATTTGGTTAAGGAATATAATCCCATTTTAAAGCTGTCAGATTTAGTGTAATCGAAATTTGTTGAGTATTTTTCAGTGACTGCATTCATAGAAAAAGTTGATCTGTAGTTTTCTTGTAATGTCTAAGAACATCTCATAGATAT
This sequence comes from Plecturocebus donacophilus, assembly GCA_004027715.1. Taxonomy (NCBI): domain Eukaryota; kingdom Metazoa; phylum Chordata; class Mammalia; order Primates; family Pitheciidae; genus Plecturocebus; species Plecturocebus donacophilus. Next base: position 36,838 of record PVKP010004078.1, read on the forward strand.
GAATTGGAAAGTGTTCCCTCATCTTTTGTATTTTTGAAAAATTGGTGACAAATTGGTACTAATTCTTCTTTAAATTTTTGTTATAATTCAATATTAAAGCCATCTGAGCCCAAGATTTTAATTGTGGCAATATTTTTAAATACCTAATCAATCTCTTTACTCCTATAGAGGTATTCAAATTTTTTTCTTTTTTTCTAGAGTCAGTGTTGGTAGTTTGTGCCTTCTAGAAATGTGTCTATTTTATCTAAGCTATCTAATTTGTTGAAATATAGTTGTCCACAGTATTCCATTTTAGTTTTTTTTATTTTCATAATATTAGAAGTGATATCTCATCTTTCATTTCTGATTTTAGTAATTTCAGCCTATCTCTTTTTTTCTTGGTCAGTCAAGTTAAAGATTTTTAATTTTCCTATTTTATCAAAGAACCAACTTTTGCTTTCCTTGATTTTCTCTTTTAGTTTTCTTTATTTATATTCTCTAGTTCATTAATTTCTGCTTTAGTTTTTATTATGTGCTTTATTCTATTTGCTTTGGGTTTAATTTGCTCTTCTTTTCCAGAGTCTTAAGGTATAAGGCTATGTTATCAATTTGAAATTTAAAAATATATATATATAGGAATTTACAACTTATAAATATTCTTCCAAGCACTGCTTTATTTACATGCCATGAGTTTTGGTATGCTATGTTTTACCTTTATTAAACACAAAGTATTAGCTAATTTATAACCCTTATAATTTTCTTGTGATCTCTTTCTTGGTTATTTACATGTGTGGTATTTAATTTACACATATGTATGGATTTCCCAATTTTTTTCTCTCGACTTTAAAAACCATTATATTAAAAAATATATACTACACAATTTCAATCATTTTAAATTTATTTGGATTTGTCTTAGCACCTAGAATTTGATCTATACTGGAAAATATTTATTGTGCACTAGAGAAAAAAATGTATATTTTACAATTGCTAAATGGAGTGTTTTGCTGATATATCTTAGGTCTAGTTGCTTTATAGTTGTTCAAATCTTTTATTTTCTTGCTTATAATTGTTTGCATGGTATATATTTTCCATTCTTTTACTTTCAGCTTATTTTTGCTGTTGAATTTAAAGAGTTTTCTGTAGACAGCATATAGTTTTATCTTTATTTTTATTCTCACAATCTCTGCCTTTTGATTGAATTTTTTAATCCATTCACATTTAATATAATTGTTGATATAATTGGATTTAGGTACACAATTTTACCTTGTTTTCTATATGTCCCTTGTTTTTGTTATTCAGCTGTTTCTCTTTCTTTTACACTGATGAATATTTTCTAGTGTAATATTTAATTCCTTTAATCATTCCTCATTTTTATAGTATTTTTTAATTTGCTCTATGGCTTACTATATACTACTTAACATCAGAAACTATTTCACATTTATACTAATTTAATTCCAGTGAAATATAAGAGGTTACTCCTATATAGGTCTAGTCCCTCTTCCTCCTTTCTGTGCTATTATTGTTAAATATATTACATTTCTATGCATGACAAACCCAAATATATTGTTGAAATTATTACTTAAGATAATTGTATGTCTTTAAGGAGCTAAGAGAGGAAAAAAGATCAAGTATGTGTTTACAGTTTGTTCTATAAACAGAGTCTAATAATCTTTTTATTTATAATTTCTAATTCTCTTCATTTGTTCCTATGGATTTGTGTTACTATCTGGTGTCATTTCTTTGCCATCATACAGTTTTGCTTCCAGATGCCCGCTTTGTGTGGCTATTGTTGAATATTTTACATTTCTAAATGTAACTGACTTAAAAAGTATAATTTTATATTTTGTTTTATAAAATTTTAAAATCAGATTATAGAAGGAAAAGAAATATGCCCTTATGATAGTTTTGTAGTTACACAACTAACTTTATCAGCATACTTTGTTTCTTCATGTGGATTTAACATACTGACTCAAGTCATTTGCTTTCCACTTGAAAATTTTCTTTTAGCATTTTTTTAAGGTAGGCATACTGGCAACAAATTCTCTCAGTTTTTGTTTTCTGGCAATGTTTTCATTTTGCCTTTAATTTTGAAATACAGCATTTAAAACTAGTTTTCTGGACAAAGATTCTTGGTTGCCGCATTTTTTTTCTTTCAGTCTACAGTGAAAACTGCCTGCATTGTTTCTGATGATAAGGTAGCTGTCAATCATATTATGGTTTTATTATATGTAACAAAACACTTTTATCTTGTTTTCCAGAATTTGCCTTTATCACTGGTATTTATCATTTTTAATATGATATGTCTGGATGCAGATATATTTGTGTATATCCAACTTCGAGTTTGTTGAACTTCTTGTACATGCAGATTAATTTTTAAACAAATTTGAGGAATTTCAGCCATTAGTTTTTCCTTCCTTACATTTTGGTAAAATGCCTCATATTTCTCTTAGGCTCTGTTCATCTTTTTTTCATTTTTTTCTTTGTTTTTCAGATTGCATAATTTCTGTTGATTATATTCAAATTTACTGGTTCTTTCTTTTGCAGTTCTCAAATCTACCCTTGAGCCCTTAAAGTCTATTTTTCCATTTCAGTTATTGTGTGCTCAACTCCAAAATTTTAGTTTGTTAGGGTTTTTTCACAGTTTTTACCCATTGATAGTCTCTATTTGTTAAAATGTTGTCATAATACCTTTCTTTACTCCTTTAAGCAAGAGTTTCTTCAGGTCTTTGAACATATTATAACTACTGCTTTAAAGCATTGTCTGCTCATGAACGCTTTTCAAAGAAAACATATACAAGGGCAACAAGCATATAAAAAAATGCTCAACATCACTAATCATTAGAGAAATGCAACTCAAAGCCACAGTGAGATACTATCTCACACTAATCAGAATGGCTATCACTAAAAAGCAAAAAATAACAGATGCTGGCAAGGCTGCAGAAAAAAGGGAATGCTTACACACTACTGGTCAGAATGTAAATCAGTTCAGCCATTGTGGAGAGCAGTTTGGCAATTTCTTGAAGAACTTAAAACAGAAATACAACTTGACCCAGCAATTCCATTATTGGGTATATACAGTCTACTGTGAAGACACATGTGTATGTTCATCGTAGCGCTATTCACAATAGCAAAGATATGGAGTCAACCTAAATGCCCACCAGTGGTAGGCTGGAATAAAGAAAATGAGGCACATATCCACTATGAAATACTACACAGCCACAAAAAAGAATGAGATCATGTCCTTTGCAGCAACATGAATGGAGCTGGAAGCCATTTTCGTAAGGGAACTGACATAGGAATAGAAAACCAACACTGCACCTTCTCACTTACAATTAGGAGCTAAACATTGAGTACACGTGGACACAAAGAAGGGAAGAACAGACACTGGAGCCTACTTGAGTGCAGTGGGTGAGAGGAGAGTGAGGATTGAAAACTACCTATCAGGTACTATGCTTATGACCTAGGTGACAAAATGATACATACATCAAACCCCAGGACATGCAGTTTATCTTTAGAACAAACCTGTATAAACAAACTTGTACCCCTGAAGCCAAAATAAAAGTTAAAAAAAAAATCAATGCACAGTTGAACATCACATCCCTCTCATAGGCATTCTGTTGCCTCCTTTGTTTCTATAAGTGGATTATACATTTCTGTATTTTTGCATGTCTCATAATTTTTACTGAAAACTCAACATTTGTGATAATATATTGCAGCAACTGTCAATATTGATCTCCCTCCTTAACCTGAAGCTTGTTGCTGTTTGCTTTTTAATTTTTGAGTGACTTTGTTGAAATACTTTCGTAAAATCTATTTTCTCCCACAATATGCAGCCTCTGTTGTCATTCCTCAGAGGGTGTAGGCTTGGCATGTCCACAGTAAACAGGGATAAGAAGGACTTTAGCAGGATTCATTTTGCCCCTTTCCCTATTTTCTCTGTTAAGTTGTCCACCTCTACTGGTATCACAGTGAGATATTAGCTTCCATACATTGCTGGCTTCATGCTCCATTGTTTTATCAATATATAGGGCATAAATTGCTCCACAGTTTAACCCAAGTAAATTCTGACTCCTTTGCAGAGCTAAGCTTTGAAGCTAATCTTCCAAGTTTGTTCCGTTCCTAAAAGTGCTCTTTTTAATTGTCTCTTTAACAGGTTATCTTGGGTAAGCTTCTAGCTGGTTTACAGTTTAGTTTGCTGCTCTCATAGAGATACTAGCCTCCTCTTAATTACTTATCTCGAATCACAATTGTTTTCAGAGCATCCCTAATCTTAAACTTCCCCACACTATGTTCTATTCCAAATAAATTAAGTTCTTTTCTGGAGAGCTTCAGAGTTTTCTACTCTCTGCCTGCATAAAATCTCAGTGCTAATGCTAAGAGCAGGGAAAGTCACTTAATTCTTTTGGAGTGACACCCCTGTTTTACAATTAGGGCATGAAGCAGAGGTGGTAATTTCTGGTCTTTATGACTTGTGCCTCCTGACATGGGACCTCCACCCATGCTCCATCTGAGGCAAAGGTAATTGGGGTCCAATTATTCCTAGTCTGCTGCATGTGAGATAGAACTTTTGCTTTATGCATGGGGCTGGTGAAAACAAGATTTGGATCTCTTAGAACTTTTGCTTTATAGATGGGGCTTGATGAAAACAAGATTCAGTCCTGAAAAATAGAGCTCTAGCAACATGGATTTGGGAATTGGGGAGGATAAGAAATGTTAGCAGCTTTCTTCCCCCCAGAAACATACTATATAGTTCTTGACCAGAAGCTGGACATAGAAAGAGATCTATGTTCTTGGCTGTATCCATTCAGAGTAGAGCTTCTGTCACACTAAACTGAGAGGTGGTGAAAGGAGTGGGTGGTGGTTCAAATACAATAGACTTATCATTTTTACTGGCTTTAGTAGATTTTATTGAATGAATATGAGTTCATTTGATACATGCCCTTAAGACAATTTCTTGAAACTTGGAAACATTTTTAACATATAAGTTTCATCAACTATGATTATTTCACTAAGGAACAAATTTATGGACTTCTTCACAGCATCATTCTGAAAGTTATCTAGTCATCACAAAATTTTTAATGCAAGTAGAATTATTTACAAGTTTGCCAAATTGTTCACAATATCTTAGAAAAAGCCCATAGATAAAATTTTCAAATAAAATCTTCCAACTGAGACAGTGAAAACCTTTTTTATAAAATAATATTGTGAAATCTTATCATGGAAGTGAGTCTTCATATTATTTCAGTTTATAAAATGTTTATTATAACTGACTGAGCAAATATTAGAACAACATGCTCATTCTGGACATTAGATTTTAGCAAGTGTCTTAGGCCATTTTTCCTGCTGCAACAAAATATCTGGGTAATTTATAAACAACAGAAATGTATTTATCAAGGTTCTGGAACTGAGAAGTACAAGGTTAAGGCACTGGCAGGTTTGGTCTCTATGAGGACTCTCTGCTTCCAAGATGGTGCCTTATTACTGTGACCTCTAAAGGGGATAAATTCTGTGTCCTCATATAGAAGAAGGCAGAAGGGCAAAAGGACAAAAAAGACCAAGCTCTGTGTGAAGCCTCTGAGGCCTTAATCTTATTCATATTCAATCTTATTCATATTCATATTTTGGAGGGATACAAATAAGCCATAGCAGAAATATATACTTTTTTGTTTTGTAAACAAATAAGAATAATATTGATCATCATTCATCTCATTAAAAGACAATTTTTCAATATAATTATACTTTGATGTGCAATAATTATCAATATTTGTAATGTCATTATGTTGTTTTAATAAATTAAATGCCAGTGATAATTGTAACAAAAATTCAGTCCTAAAAGCATGTGTTAAGGAAGTATGTTAACGAACATAAGTCTCCATAATATGGAAACTTTAAAACAAAAATTTAAATCTATATATATATATTTGTTATAACAATGTTAATAGGTGATCAATAAACTCAAGCATAAATATATTAGGTAAGGGTAAAAATATGTGAAGAAAGTTAAACAGTAATAGTTTTATTTTTACTTTTCTTTTAAGTTCAGGGGTACATGTGCAGGTTTGTCATATAGGTAAACTTGTACCATGGGGGTTTGTTGTACAGATTATTTCATCACCCAAGTATTAAGCCTAGTACCCATTAGTTATTTATCCTGATCCTCTCCCTCCTCCCATCCTCTGCTCTCTGGTAGGCCCCAGTGTGTGTTGTTCCATTCTATGTGTCCATTTGTTTTCATCTTTAGCTCCCTCCTGTAAGTTAGAACATGCAATATTTGGTCTTCTGCATTAGTTTGCTAAGGATAATGGCCTCCAGCTTCATCCATGTCCCTACAAAGGATAGGATCTCATTATTTTTTATGGCTGCATGTATTCCATGGCATATATGTATTAATATCATATTTTCTTTATCCAGTCTATCATTGTTGAGCATGTAGCTTGATTCCCATGTCTTTGCTATTGTGAATAGTTTACAGCGATCATTTTAAGATAAGGAAAAATTTCCTTAAACAAAGAATTGTTTGCTTAAGCATTTCTTACCTTTTTAAAACTGTGAAATATAACACATACACAGAAAAGTATGGAAATTATAAAACATATAATGTAATCAATATCGCAAAGCCAACACCTAAATCATGTTATAATAGCCTCCTAAATGGCCTCTTCAGTTCACACCACTTTCCTTACCCATACTCACAATAGGTATCTTCAATCGAACCTATTGTAATCACTTTTTGTTTTTTCTTATTATCTCACTACTAAGTGTGCATCCCTAAACATAAAGTTTAATTTTGCTTATTTTTGAACATATTATAAATAGAATTAAGCAGTATCTATTCTTTTTTGCCTTCAATGTAATATTTTATCTGTTAAATACCTCCTTACTCACCTGTTTCTCCTATTTTTATCACTGTCTAGTACTGAATGAATGTACCACACTTTATTTATGCATTCCACTTTTGTTGCACATTTGACTGTTTCTACCCTTTAGCCATTACAAACAATGCTGTTATGTGCATTCAGGTATTTAATATATGTATCCAGATGTACATGGTAATGGATTTCATTAGGATATATACTTCAAAAGTAGAATTGCTTGGTCCTAAGTTATACATAATTTTAACTGGACAAGATAATGTTAGACTGTTTTCCAAAGTGCTTGTATCCATTTACATATCCTCCTAAAGTGCACAAAAATTCCTAATGTTCTTTGTCTTCACCAACAATTGGTAGAATTTTTTAAATTTGCCAATATAATGGGTGTATCATATCTCAAAGTGCTTTCTATTGGATTTTCCTATTAATAAGATTGATCACCTTGTTTATTTACATTTGAGTTTCTTCCTTTTCAAATGCCTGTCTATGGTTTCTGTTTATTGTTCTATGACAGTGGTTCTCAAGTAGAGGTAACATTACTCCCTATCTACTAGGAAATATTTGACAATGTTTGGATGTCTTTTTGATTGTTAGAACAAGGAGGGTTCTATCAGAATCTGGTAGGTAGAGGCTAAAGGTGCTGCTAAACAATCTGCAATAGACAAGATAGACTCCAACAGAGAACTATCCAGTCCAAAATCTCAATAGTGGTGAAACAGAGAAATCCATTCATTAGGTTCTCTGGCCTTTCTTGTCTATTTGTATTCAAATATTCAGTTCAGGTCTTTCCTTGGAGTCGCATAAGCACACATGCTGCAAATATCCTCTTATTTGTTGGTTTGTCTTTTTATCTTTTATATGATATTTTTGATAAATACAAATTTTAATTTCAGTGCAGCCAAATTTATTCATATTCTCTGAAATGGTCAATATTTTGTGTCCTTATTGTATTTTAAAGTCTTTAAATATTGACCTTTTACATTTTGATCAAGAATTTACCTAGAATTGATTTTTATCTATTGTGTGAGAGAGAAGTCCATTTTTCCCTCATTAACTGAAAAGACCACCCATTGCTCATCCATGCTACCTGTTACAAATTAAGTGTCCAATCCATTTCCATGGTATAGTGGTTATCACATTCTCCCAATAAATCAAGTGTCCATCTATGGAAAAGTCTGTTTCCAGCTACTCTGTTCCATTTACCAATTTGTCTAGCCTGTGGCCAATACTACACTGCCCTAATCTCTATCACTTCATAGGCCTTGATATCTGATTGAACAAGCCCTATAATTTCGCTATTCTTCAACCATGTCTTAACTATTTCCGGCTCTTTGCACTTCCATATAAATCTCAGAACCTGTTTAATTTTAATTAAGATTATTGTTTTTGTATTTTTAAAGTAGATGATAAGTATCAAATCATTATGATAAGATGTCATTAGATAAATTTATAAGAATGAAAAAACTTTTACCTTTAGAGTCAGTATTGATAAAATGTTGAAAAATTACACCCTTTGCAACTATTTAAACTTATAATAAAAAAGTTTAATGAAAAATGTTTTAGTGGATATTTCATCACAAATAAAGACTATTGCTCGTCACACCTTAATATTACATGCGTTTAAATACATATCAGAAGGAGAAAGAGATATGATGGGAAAGAGCACATTTAGTAACAAAAACTACCCAATTAGAAATACAGAATAAATAATTCAAGTAACCCAGTAATGCAGTAAAATTTCAGACACTGCTTAAGTTTGCCTCTCTGCAATGATTAAAACAAAAATGTGCTGAATTTGACACATATTATTATATCTTTGTTGATTAGAGTAACTTTCCTATGAGATCACAAATACTAATGGTCTTTGCATTTTAAGAAACTGCTATAATGCACTTTCCATAAATTTATAATAGATAATTTTTGTCACCTTGATTTTTCTACCCAAAGCATAGCTTCATGTCACTAAGATCAACTTTGGTGTGATCACATATATTTCATATAACTCTTTTGAAAAATGTATTTTTTAAAATATTCTATAGCAATTATTACTTTTGCTTATTCTGTAATCATTTTTTTGCTCTCATTTTAGGTAAAATATATCAGGGTATTTTTTAGGGAATCGCCTTTTTCCCATTTTCAATCTATACTTAATGTGAATGAGGATGACCCCTGGGACCCAAAGATTAGTTAATCCCCTAACTTGAACAACTATTAAGGATGAGCATGTTTTCTACATTGTTAGATGAGACTCAATACTCAGGCTTTAGCTGCAGAAAGACTTATTTCTTCTAAGATTAATTTAGAATGATGATGGTAATGAAAAGATTGATTACTCACTCTTTGCCAAGAAACATAAACTGTTGAGTATTAATCTGTTAAATGTTTAAAACCCAGTGACAGGTACTATTACTGTCTCTACCATACAGATGAAGAAATTGGCCCACAGAGATATTAAGTTGTCCATGTTTATAGTGACAAATATGTGGTAGGTTGATATTTCAGGCTAATCTGAGCTAGAGCTACTATTCTTAATCTTTGCCTATTCTGCTTCCAAAATCAAAGTCTGGAGCTTCTGGAGTAACTGCAGTATATAGAGAAGGACAACTGGCTAAGAGTCAAGAGTTGGTGAAGGAAATATAGATCCAGGCAGGTCTGGGGTCAGATCTGTCCCTAATCTCTTCAATTATATAAGCCAAGAATTCCAGTTTTCCCGTAAATAAAATTGAGTTGGGTTTCTCTCCTTAAAACCAGTAATGTACTGGAGTGGGCTCAGATAAGCACATAAGAACTGACAAATTTTCCGGAATTTTGCAAGTGTACTGTTATCTCATTTATAGCTTGAAATTGGCTGTAGAGAAACTATTTGCTTCATGGAAATTGGCAAATGTGAACTGGCAAAAAACCAGAGCTATTTTGCTTTGGATTTTTCCCAGTTGTTTTTCTGGGGGAGGGGAGCAAGGTGGAGGAAAAGAGCCAGTTGTTAAAACATTTAGCACTACTCTACCGTTTATGACCAAGACAGTCTCTACAAGTACTTACAATAGACTATCATATCACATCATATCATGCCAGGGCATTTCATTCATGAACATCTACTTTCCATGCTTTGTCAATTTTCAAAACAAATTCCATTTTTAAAAACAGATGTCATAAACATTATCATCATAATGCAGTATTTCCCACTCCTATAAATATGTCCATAGCTAGAATACACATGCAATGCAAAACAAGTAGGTTAAAAGAACCCTTTGTATAAACTAATTATTTATAACCAAACAAGTTGTTTTTAAACTCACCAGGAATTGGGCACTGTCCTCTTGCCCTTCAAAGAGTACAAGAAATGCTAATTTTTATAAAATTCACAGAGCAGGGTTTCTTCACAAATTATTTTTCTTCCCTTTTCACTAGTTCTTTAAGAGCACCCCCATGAAATTGTTTGCTTAGGGCATTAGGGCAAATCTATACAATGCTTGTGTAGGTTTTAAAATAATTGATCTTTGAGGTATTTTTGCAAAAAATATAGTTTAATCTAAACGTAATTAGGAGGAAACAAATGAACAAATCACCTTAGAAGGTATCCTACAAAACAACTGGCTTGAACTCTTAAAATGTATATGACATGGGGCAGGGTGCAGTGGTTTATGCCTGTAATCCTAGCACTTTGGGAGGCCAAAGTGAGAGAATTACTTGAGCCCAGGAGTTTGAGACCAGCCTAGATAACATGGTGAGATCCCATCTCTATCAAAAATTACAAAATTAGTTGGGCATGGTGGCATGAGCCTGTGGTCCTAGCTACTCAGGAGGCTGAGGTGAGAGGATCACTTGGGCCCACAATGTCAAGGATGCAATAAGCTGTGTTCATACCACTGCACTTCAGCCTGGGCAACAGAGCAAGATCCTGTCTCTAAAAAAACACATGAATGTGACAAGGAGGAAAAAACAAAATCCTGGGAATTTTTTTAAAGAGATGTAAGATTTTAAAAAAGAAATTAAATAGAGACATGACAACCAATTGCAATGAATGACGCTTAATTGGAAATTGGATGGGAAAAAAACCCAACAATTTTACGGCTATTCAACCCAATGTTTGGTCCCAAGAACCTATGAGCTTATTAGAAATTCAGAACCTCAGCCTCCAACCCAGATATACTGAATTAGAATACAATTTAAACAAGATTGTCAGGTGATTTCTATGCATACTAAATTTTGGGGAAGCATTGCTATTACAAGCATTATTGGACAAGTAGAAAAATTTGATACAGATTGAATATTAGACATTGTTGATTCTATCAATGTTAAATTCTCTATATGTGATAGTCATGTGTGATTATATAGGAGAATGCCCTTGAACTTAGAAGGTACATGCTGAAGTATTTAGCAATGAAGTATGAAAATATTGGCAATTAACTCTCAAATGGTTCCAAAAAACAAAAATAAAGAAATGTGTATTTGTATATTATATGCATATATATAAATACAATAAAGGAAAAAGAGAAAGTAAATGTGACAAAATTGGTGAATATAGGTGAAGAATGCATGGCTGTTCACTGAACTATTCTTGTAAATTTTCTATAAGTTAAAAAATATCTCAGAAAGTTGAGGAGGAAACAAAAGTATAATGAAGCATCAGTTTAATTGGTGGTCTAAGTGGTGACAGAGAACTGTTTTGGTTTTTGGTGGTTGTTGTATTAAGCTCCCCAGGTAATTCTAATGTGGAGCCAGAACTGAGAGCATGGGGATGAGGCAAACATCAGATGGGGTACCTGGGCTTCTGAGCTTCATGCGATGTAATGGAACATGTTTCAGAAAAGAGAGGGAAATATATATTGAGAAAGAGAAAAGAAACCTTATTTAATGGAAGTACACATAACTCAAAAGTGCTATAATATCTCACTCTATACTGTAAATTAAAGGGGAAAGGGAGTCTTCTACTAAATATGAAGAACTTTAATAGCTTTGAAAAGAAGTCTATGGGGGTATGGTGGAATAGAATTAGCCCCTCAGAAGGCAGAAGCCAGATCAGGAGGTCTGATGCATGGTCATTCAAATGACAAAAAACACTGGAGTATACTTTAAATGTCATGTCTGATTTTTTTTTGTGAGATACTTTTAGAGTCAGACAGAACTATGAATTCAGAAACTGCCACTTATGAGAGCTTTTATATTGCCTAAGATATTTGGCCTCTACACCTCATTTTCTTTATCTGTAAAACCAGGAGACTAACTACACCTATTTGGCCAGTTTTTATGATGATTAAATAAAATTAGGTATGAAAAGTGCTCAGCATAGTGCTGCCATATGGAGCACACTTAACAGATTATTCTAAAACACTGGGTATGTGATTTTCTGATTTCCTATAACTCCACTTCATTTTTTAAAAGCCATAATTAAACTGCAAGTTTACACAGTCCTAAAAAGCAAGTTGTGAAGGTCTTAAACATGACTAACAAATGTTAAGCCTGAAGAACTAATATTTGAGTTCCTGCCTTTATTTTTTTGTAGGTTTTGGATACTCTTTGGACCTTGGACGAGAATAGATGCAGTGTGTAGTCAGGATAAACAATCTCCCAACCAACACAAATTATCCCAGGGGCTACCATTCAGTGTGCTATGGCATTTCCTTAAGCCCTCTCTTTCTTCCTCAGAGAGGAAAGAACTAAGTTGAAGAACTTTTACCCTTATAATCATTATACATTTTCTTCTTCTTTTCTGAAATATACACACACACAAGTTAGCCTGTGTGTACTGACTCAAATATTCAAGTAAAGTATTTATTAAACTATTTAAAAACAATTTATTAGCAAGTGGCTTTTCAAGACTTCAAATTAAAGGCAAGTCATAAACACATAGGCTAGACATTCTAAAGAAAGCTGACCAAAGTTTTATTTAAGCAGCCAAATCAGTTGTCCAAGGCATCACTGGACACTGACTTAGAATAAATAATTATCAAATGATTCCATTCAGTTATTCACTACAGAATAAAATGGCAACTAGCCAAGAAAAGATGAGCAATTTCCATGTTCAAGCTAGCTACTGTGTTTGGAACAAATTTTTCTTCAGCAAATTTAAGAACAAATAAAAAACAGTTTGTCTAAGAGAGTACACTAACTTCTAATGTATACCAAAGGAGAAAGAATAAGTGCCTACCAGGTTTGCAAAGAAAACACGAATTGTACTCAGAAAATGTCTAGGGAATTCTTATGGTAAATATTAACAAAATTATGTTTTCTTAGCATTCTCAATTGGTTTAGCAGCTATTTGCTTTTAAACTTAGAGATAATAACCAGAGCGATTATGTTGTCTTTTAAAATTCCATGGTTTATAAACATGTAAATAAAATATCTTTTAAAAGAGTCCAAAACCTTTTTAAATTCACTAGCAGGTTGAAGTTTAAATAGCAAAAAGAATAACTGGTAATTTTATACCCCCAGACAAAAAAAGTAAGAGTCCTGATAATTGCACTTAGTGCTTAAAGATAACACACAATGGCAAATCATCTAATAAGAAATTGCCTTTGGCAAGTGCCTCATACTGGAAGAGCACAGCTGGTGATTTAGATAGCACTGCTGTAGCTCCAACTCGCCTGCTTAATATGGACTATGTGACAGGTCTCAATTCATCAAGCAGAAGCCCTGGAAAGTTTCACAGGTTGCACATTTAAATACCTAAATTTTATCATATTTTAACCCCAAACAAAATTATACACATTGTACAATGCTCTGTATGAACCTATACTTAGTTACAGTTTGCTATGAATGGTTTGTAATAATCCCATCCTGAATTTATCAATTAATCATGTGCATTTACTGACAGTCATAAAGGTGGATATTCATGAAGGTATTACTTACAAATTAATCTTTGTCTAAGGTAAAAAGGTTTAGTACCTCAGTTTTGGTTAACATGGGCTTTGGTAGATAGATGTTCTGGAAATATTGTAGGAAATATTAGGTCTACCAGGAATCAAATTATACCTTCTGAGGTATTGAAATATTTCCAAATAAAGAGGCTATGCAGTAGTTCAATGCCTATTTCAACTGAGCTTGTTAGTTTATCCACAGTCTGGAAATTGAAACCTCTTCCCTAGAGTATAGAAATGTGTCAGGCAGAGGGAAAGCAGTTACAGATTTAACACAAATAAATGCTATTCAGGTATTCCTGGGGTAGAACTGGCCACTATGTGAGAGACAATACTATGTGGCTGTGTTAGGTGTTTAAGATTCATCAGTGAACAAAATACTTTTGCTCTTATGGAACTTTTATTCTATAGAGAGGAAGTAGACAACAAACAATAGATATATTAAACAAGTAAATTATATTGCATCTGAGCAATCATTGGGAATATGGCAATAAGAAAGTAGAACAAGGCAAGGAAGTTTGGACGTGTGTAAGGCATGCACGGGAAGTCTGACTACATTTCAAATACAGTGTTCAGAATAGTCTTTGTAAAACATAATCTTTTAGCAAGGCTGTGAAGAAATATACTAACATGTGCTAGGAAAAGCAAGTATACAGTGTGATTGGAGTAGAGCAAAGAAGTATATCGGTTTGTGATATAGTTTGGCTGTTTCCCCACCCGAATCTCATCTTGAATTGTAACTCACCAAATTCCCACATATCATAGGAGGAACCAGGTGGGAGGTAATTGAATCATGGGGACAAGTCTTTCCCATGCTGTTCTCATGATAGTGAATAAATATCATGAGATCTCATGGTTTTAAAAATGGGAGTTTCCCTGCACAAGCTCTCTCTCTTTGCCTGCTGCTATACATGTAAGATGTGACTTGCTCCTTCTTGCCTTCCACCATGATTGTGAGGCTTCCCCAGCCATATGGAACTGTAAGTCCACTAAACCTCTTTCTTTTGTAAATTGCCCAGTCTCAAATATGTCTTTATCAGCAGCATAAAAATGGACTAATATAGTAAATTGGTACCAGTAGAATGGAGCACTGCTGGAAAGATACCTGAAAATTTGGAAGCAACTTTGGAACTGGGTAATAGGCAGAGGTTGGGACAGTTTGCAGGGCTTAGAAGAAGACGAAAATATGTGGGAAAGTTTGGAACCTCCTAGATACTTGTTGAATGGCTTTGACCAAAATGCTGATAATGATATGGACAATGAAATTCATGCTGAGGTAGTCTCAGATGGAGATGAAGAACTTGTTGGGAACTGGAGCAAAGGTGACTCTTATTATGTTTTAGCAAAGAGACTGGCAGCACTTTGCTCCTTCCCTAGAGATTTGTGGAACTTTGAAAGAGATGATTTAAGGTATCTGGCAGAAGAAATTTCTAAGCAGCAAAACTTTCAAGATGTAACCTGGGTGCTGTTAAAGGCATTCAGTTCTAAAAGGGAAACAAGAGCATAAAAGTTTGGAAAATGTGCAGCCTGACAATGCAATATAACAGAAAATCCTATTTTCTGAGGAAAAATTAAAGCCGGCTATAGAAATTTGCATAATTAACGAGGAGCCAAATATTAATCCCCAAGATAATGGGGAAAATGTCTCCAGTTTTGTCAGATACATTCATGGCAGCACCTCCTAACACAGGCCCAGAGACCTTGGAGGAAAAAATGGTTTCATGGGATGGGCCCAGGGTCCCCATACTGTGTGCAGCCTTTGGACTTGGTGTCCTGTGTCCCAGCCACTCCAGCCATGCCTGAAAGGGTCCAAAGTACAGCTCAGGCTGTGGCTTCAGAGGGTGCAAGCCCCAAGCCTTGGGAACCTCCACCTAGATTTCAGACTTAGAATTCATGCCTGGAATCCTAGCACTTTGGAAGGATGTACGGAAATGCCTGGATGCCCAGTCAAAAGTTTGTTGAAGGAGTGGGGTCCTCATGAAAAACCTCTGCTAGGGCAATGTGAAAGGGAAATGTCGGGGTAGAGCCACCACACAAAGTCCCTTCAGGAGCACCACTTAGTGGAGCTGTGAGAACAGGGCCACTGTCCTCTAGACCCCAGAATGGTAGATTCACTGACAGCTTGCACCATGTACCTGGAAAAGCCACAGACATGCAACACCAGCCCATGAAAGCAGCCGGGAGTGGGCTCTATACCCTGCACAGCCAGAGGAGGGGAGCAGCCCAAGACCATGGGAACCCATCTTTTGTATCCATGTGACCTGGATGTGAGACATGGAGTCAGAGGAGACCATTTTGGAGCTTTAAGATTTGTCCATCCTGCTGGATTTTGGATTTGCATGGGGCCTGTAGCCCCTTTGTTTTAGCCAACTTCTCCCACAATTCAAGATGAGATATGGGTGGAGACACAGTCAAACCACATCATTCCACCCCTAGCCCCTCCTGAATCTCATGTTCTCACATTTAAAACCAATAATGCCTTCCCAAAAGACCCCAACACCATCCCACTTGGAATGGCTGTATTTATCCAATGCCTGTACCCCATTGTATCTAGGAAGTAACTAACATGCTTTTGATTTTACAAGATCATAGATGGAAGGAACTTGCCTTGTCTCAGATGAGACTTTGGACTGTGGACTTTTGAGTTAATGATAAAATGAGTTAAAACTTTGGGGGACTGTTGGGAAGTCATTATTGATTTTAAATGTGAGGACATGAGATTCAGGAGGGGCCAGGGGTGGAATGATATGGTCTGGCTGTGTCTCCACCCACATCTCATCTTGAATTGCAACTCCCACAATGCCCATATATTGTGGGAGGAACTCAATGGGAGATAATTGAATCATGGGTATAGTTCCATATGGAACTATAAGTCTATTAATATAGTTCCATGTGGAACTGCAAGTCTATTAATCTTCTTTCTTTTGTAAATTGCCCAGTCTTGGGTATGTCTTTATCAGCAGTGTAAAAGTGGACTAATACAGTGTGGTAGAAAAATGCAGAGAGCTAACAGGGCACCAGATTAAATAGAGTCTCTCATTATATTTGGGAGTCACTGACATGTGGAACATATTCAAAATCATAAGTCTAGATGAGACTACCAAGAAAGTAAACAGAGAAAAAAAAATCCAAGAACTAACTCCTAAAACACTGCACATGTAAGAGGTTGGGGAAAAGAAGACAAACAATCCAGGGAGACTGATAACAAAGCATTAGGAAGGTAGAAGAAAAACAAATAGAACAAGGTTGAAACAAAAGAAAAAAATGTTAAAGGCAGCTAGAGAGAAGGGTAAGTCACCTACAAAGGGCAGTCCATCAGGCTAACAGTGACTCTTTCAGAAGAAACCCTACAAGCCAGAAGAGATTGGAAGCCTATCTTCAGCATTCTTAAAGAAAAAATATTTTCTGGGGAATTGGGGAGGGATAACATGGGGAGAAATGCCAGATATAGGTGATGGGGAGAAAGGCAGCAAACCACACTGCTATGTGTGTACCTATGCAACAATCTTACATGTTCTTCACATGTACCCCAAAACCTAAAATTCAATTAAAAAAGAAAGAAAGAAAAATTATTTCCAACCAAGAATTTCACATCCAGGTTAACCAAGTTGCATAAGTGAAGGATAAATAAGATCCTTTTCAGATAAGCAAATGCTGAGGGATTTTTTTTTCTTTTACCACCAGACATGCCTTACAAGAGGTCCTGAAAGATACACTAAATACGGAAAGGAAAGACAGTTACCAGTCACTACAAAAACACACTTACAAATGCAGACCAGTGACACTATAAAGCAACCACACAAACAAGTCTGCATAATAACCAGCTAAGAACATGATGACAGGATCAAATCCATACATATCAATCTAACCTTGAATGTAAAGTTGCTAAATGCCCCAATTAAAAGCCACAGAGTGGCAAGCTGGATAAAGAAGCAAGATCCACTAGTATGCTGTCTTCAAGACACCCATTGCACATACTATACAATGATACCCATAGGCTCAAAATAAAGAAATTGAAAAAAGTCTACCAAGCACATGGAAAACAGAAAATATCAGGGGTTGCAATTCTAATTTCATACCAAACAGACTTCAAACCAACAAGATTAAAAAAAATAAACATATTATACAATGGTAAAGGGTTCAATTCAACAAGAAGACCTAACTATCCTAAATGTATACAATTCTAACACAGGTGCACTCAGATACATAAAATAAGTTCTTAGAGACCTACAAAGAGTCTTAGATTCCCATACTATAATAGTGGGAGACTTCAACACCCCACTGACCATATTAGACTGTTTGTCAATGAAGAAAAGCAAAGATATTCAGGAACTAAACTCAAAACTTGACCAAATGGACTTAATAAACATCTACAGAACTCTCCACCCCAAAGCAACAGAATATCCATTCTTCTCATTATCATATGACACATACTCCAAAACTGACCATACAATTGGACATAAAACAATACTCAGCAAATTTTTTAAAAAATGAAATCATAAACAACCATGCCCTCAAACCACAGCACAATAAAAATAGAAATTAATACTAAGAAAATCACACACTACCATACAATTACATGGAAATTAAACAACCTGCTCCTGAATGGCTTTTGGGTAAACAATGAAATTAAGGCAGAAATCAAGAAATCCTTTGAAACTTATGAGAAAAGATACAACATACCAGATTCTCTGCAATACAGCTAATTCAATGTTAAGAGGAATGTTTATAGCACTAAATGACTGCACCAAAACAAAAATCTCAAATTAACAACTTAACATCACAACTACAAGAACTAGAGAAGCAAGAGAAAATCAACTCTGAAGCTAGCAGAAGACAAAAAATGACCAAAATCAGAGCTGAAGTGAAGGAAATTGAGACACAAAAAGCCATACAGAAGACTGGCAAATCCAGGAGTTGATTTTTTGAAAAAAATTAATAAGAAAAATAGACTGCTATGCAGACTAATAAAGAAAAAAGAAAGAGAGAGAGAAGATCCAGGTAAACACAATTAGAAATGACAAAGGGAGGCTGGATGCAGTGGCTCACACCTGTAATCCCAGCACTTTGGGAGGCCAAGGCAGGTGGATCACTTGAGGCCAGGAGTTTGAGACAAGGCTGGCCAACATGGCAAAACCCTATCTCTACTAAAAATGCAAAAAGTCACCGTGCATGGTGGCACATGCCTGTAGTCCCAGCTACTTAGGATGCTGAAGCAGGAGAATCACTTGAGCCCTGGAGGTGGAGGTTGCAGTGAGCCAAGACTGTACTACTGCACTCCAGCCTGGGGGACAGATCTGTCTCAAAATAAATTTTTAAAAAAATGATAAAGGAGACATTACCACTGACTCCGCAGAAATACAAAAACTATCAGACACCACTATAAACACCTCTATGCACACAAACTAGAAAATTTAGAAGAAATGAATATATTCCTAAACACATACAATCTCCCAAGACTAAACAAGGAAGAAACTGAATCCCCGAAGAGACCAATACTGTGTTCTGTAACTGTATAAGTAAGAAAAAAACCTACCAACCAAAAAAAGCCCAGGGCCAGACAGACTCACAGCTGAGTTATGCCAGATGCATAAAGAAGAGCTGGTGCCATTCCTACTGAGACTATTTCAAAAAATTGAGGAGGACAGACTCATCCCTAACTCATTCTAGGAGACCAGCATCACCCTGAAACCAAAATGTGGCAGAAACAAAACCAAAAAAGAAAATTTCAGGCCAATATCCACAATGAACACAGATGCGGAAATCCTCAACAAAATACTAGAAAACCAAATTCAGCACCACATCAAAAAGCTAATCCATCATGATAAAGTATGTTTTATCCCTAGGATGCAAGTTTGGTTCAAGGTACACAAATCAATAAATGTGACTGATTACATAAACAGAAGTAAAAATAAAAAAAAACCCCACACATTATTATCTCAATAGATGCAGAAAAGGCTTTTAATAAAATTCAACATCCCTTCATGTTGAAAACCCTCAATAAACTAGGAACTGAAGAAATATACTTCAAAGTAATAAGAGGCATCTATAAAAACCCCACAGCCTACGTCAGACTGAATAAGCAAAAGCTGGAAACAATCCCCTTGAAAACTGGAAGACAAGTGTACCCTCTCTTACAGTTCCTACTCAACATACTATTGAAAGTCCTGGCCAGAGCAGCCAGGCAAGAGAAAAAAATAAAAGTCATCTAAATGGGAATCCAGGAAGTCAAATTACCCTTGCTTGCAGATGACATAATTCTTCATCTAGAAAACCTCATAGTCTCTGCTCAAAAGTTCTTTGATCTGATAAACAACTTCAGCAAAGTTTGGGGATACAAAATTAACATATAAATATCAGTAACTTTACTATACACCAACAACATCCAAGCCGAGAGTCAAATCAAGAATGCAATCCCATTAATAACTGTCACAAAAAGAATTATATACCTAGGAATACAGCTAACCAGAGAGGCAAATGATGTCTACAATGAGAATTACAAAACACTGCCTAAAGAAATCAGACATGATGCAAACAAATGGAAAAACATTCCATGTTCATGGATAGGAAGAATGAACATCATTAAAATGGCAATGCTGCTCAAAGAAATTCACAGATTCAATGCTATTTCTATCAAACTACCAATGACATTCTTCACAGAATTAGGAAAAAGCTATTTTAAAATTGACATGGAACCTAAAAGGAGCCCAAAGAGCTAAGGCAATGTTAAACAAAAAGAACAAAGAAGGAGGCATCATGCTACCCAACTTCAAACTATACTATAGGGCTACAGTAACCAAAAAAACGTTGGTACTGGCACAAAAAAAAAGACACATAGGCCAGCAGAACAGAATAGAGAGTCTAGAAATAATGTCTCACACCTAAAACCATCTGATTTTCGACAAAGGTGACAAAAATAAGAAATGGGGAAAGGACTCTCCATTCAATAAATGATGCTGAGATAACTGGCTTGCCATGTGTAGAAAATGGAAACTGAAGCCCTACCTTATACCACATACAAAAATCAACTCAAAATGAATTAAAGCCCTCATTGTAAAACCTAAAACTATAAAAACCCTGGAAGATAACCTAGGAAATAGCATTCTCAACATAGGACATAACAAAGATGCCAAAAGCCAACTGCAACAACAAAAAAATTGACAAAAAGGATTTAATTAAACTAAAGAGCTTTTGCACAGCCAAAGAAACTACCAACAGAGTAAACAGACAACCTACAGGACGAGAGAAAATATTGAAACCGGGAGGCAGAGGCTGCAGTGGGCCAAGATCACGCCACTGCACTCCAGCCTAGGTGACAGAGCGAGACTCTGTCTCAAACAAAGTACAAACAAAAAACCATTCCATCAGAAAAACTTGGTGGCCATAGAAGGAAAGTAGAGTAGTTACAAGCATCAGGGAAACATAATAGTCCCCACTTCTTCAGCAAGGTTCTTACCATTCACTGCTTTACACTGTGGTGTCTTCTGAATCCATTTTCCAGAACCTACTTTAAGGTTCATCACATAGTAGAGTCTCAGTACCATTTAGTTAGACTGAATTGAGTAATGGCTTTCGCAGCAATGGCATTGCACTTTCTCCACAATTGAGGAGTTAGAAAGAACCGTCACACTTTCCTGTTCTGCTAGAAGAAGGGTGTAACCCAGGTCATGTCCTTTCTCTCTCCACCTGTAAGATAGCTTTCTGCACATTCACAGAGACCACCAGTGAAGGCATGACCTCGAAGCTTGGCTTCAGTTGTGTGATACTTTGCTGAGACACAGTCTCTTTCTATTTAGTGAGGTCAGTAGCTGTCTTACTTTTCATATGAATAATATCTATTTTAGATACACATAGAGAAAGTTTAAGTTGCTCTTTGTTCACGTCATTTTGTTAGTTACTTAATAGTTCATTCTAAGCTCTCTCTCATCTCATGAGTCCTGACAAAATCATTCCAAATTATCCATTGACCATTAAGTTGCATTACTCATCTTGTCATACTTTATTTAATGTGTCATTCTATGCTGCCACTCCAAAACCAGATTAGAATACGGTATGTCCATGTTTTCAAAAAATGTACTTACTGCTACTTGGTGGCAAAAATAATCCATTGATATTTCGAGGTTTGCTGTGATAAAAGATACAACTGATCTTCACACAACCAAGAGGTTGGGTTTCCCAGAAGCATGAAATGCTGCAGTTTTGCTAGATAAAAGGAGATGGGAGGAAAATGTAGTGATTAGATGCCATACTCACAACAAATATAGTGTGCTACAATACAACACAATGAGACAAAAACAATTACAGTTAACTGATTTAGGATCATGTGTGTTTTCCAGCTTTCAGCGTTTCTAAGCCCTGCCATTCAAAAGATGCAATGGGTATTTCTAAAACATGTCCCTCCATTAAGTTGAAAAAATTGCAAAATGTCTAAAATCAAATAGTAGAAGGAAGAAAGATTTCTTCCCTGTTGTTTTGTAAAAGTATAATTTGGCATTATTGAAGGGAAATGCTTTTTAACAAAAATGATGATGCTAAGTAATTCTACCTGCATTTCCATGTGTCTAAATCTGCAAAGTGGATCTAAACATTTCCTCTCTCTCCATAATGAGCACACAGTGTCACTTCCAAGGGCCTCTTCACAGTGTTGAAATCGACACTGGGAACCCTAAAAGAAAAAGTAAACGGTGTAGAAAACTCAATTTGTTGACATTAGTGTTCAACAATAATAGGCTGCTAATCAGTAACAGAAAATATGAGTAGATTAAATTAGAATCACAAAGATATACTCTACCAATATTAGACCATAAGTCTAAATTTTAGCAAATTAGTCTAACTTTAGTGAGAAAGCAACAAGATAATCTAATGATTAAATAATATAACAGCTCCAAATGACTGATAAAATGCTACCTTTTGTTATCTGTTAATCCATATGGTCCACTAGGAATAGAGATGTAAGACTCCAGTGGCACTTTGATCACAATCCAATGACAGAACAACTTAATTTCTCTTTCTGAAGAAAGCCAGATGAAATTTTTAAGAATTTCTGGCTATATTCTAATTGTGAAAACGATTTCTATGAATCAATCCTTTTATTAGATAATCTGTTTTCTCAGTCTATGGAGATACTGTTAGGTTTTTAAGGAGCTTAAAATGTATGTTATTATGGAATTTTAATTATCATGTTTTGATATACTATATTAAATATATGTGTTGCGTGCCTTTGGCTTAGAGAGATAAACAATTGCCTATACTCACTGACTTCTTTATATGCCAACAAAAGTAGATGTGGATTGTTTCAATAGGCTGCTATTCTTAAAAATTCTACGTTGTTTTACACATAAATGAACACTTGGTAAAACTATAAGACCCTGTTGTGGGCAGAGAGGATGACATTCTCCCCTCTTTTGACATATGTTCCACGGTTGTTAGTTATCTTTTCTCTCTCTCTTACTTCCATCTTCATTCTCTTCCCCTTGTTAAAGTAGATCCATGTACTTTCATAGTATGGGTTAGTGGGCAGGGGCTTTCAAGTCAGTAAACTGGTATTTGAACCTCTGGCTCCACTACTTGCCTATCATCACAAAGTTAATACTTAACTCATACTCTCTGTGCTTTAGTTTCCTCATCTGTAAACAGGAAATAAAAAAAATACTTTCCTCACAAGTTAGCTGTAAAAATGACGTGAGATAAGGTGTTGTGAGTTGCTATTATTTTTATTTATTCATTTAATTATTTACTGATAACTTACTACTCATTACTCACTGCGCTAAATACTTGGGGATACAGCAATAAAATAGACAAGACACTCTGCCCACCTGGACATGGATTCTGTTGTTATTCTTTATCATCCCAGCATTTAATCTAACAGGTAATAGAAGTGAATCTAATTTCTATAGTCAGAGAGATTGACTCTATTCAGGTTTCCTAACAGAGAGGAAACACTTAAAACCAGACATGTCATCGTTTTTCACTGGATTCTTTCTGGCATGAGCATAGAGCTTCAAATACTGAGTTTTTACCTTTATCTGGTTTTATTAAGATTCATTCATCCTAATTCCTCAGGGGAATTATCAGTTTTTCCCATTTAACTTTATAAACTTTAATTTATATGTGGCCAATTGGCTTATATTAATTTTCTTTTCTTTTTTATGATATTTAAACATTTGTTGTTAGACTTTTGACAAATGAAAACTTAGTAATTGGGTGAAAAATTTTCAAATAAGGAAACAGATTTATTACACTAACTTTGACAGCTACCTGAATTCAACTATTTGAATTTATAATGATTGGAATCATATTAACTAAAACAAAATCTTATATCATATAATGTTTCAATATTAGGAATTTAATGTCTCAAGGTGCCATCATATAGGCAAAAGTGGCACATGAATATTCAAAAGCTATAGGCATGTAACTGACATATATAAGGGTAGTTTCAAACAAATAATAGTTTTAAATTATCTCAGATTTCATCAGATAAATTCAGTATGTCTAAAATACACGATAGGCTTTTACTCCATATTTTAAGTATATAAGATATCTTCCAAGAAAATAGTAAATTTTGGTTCAGCAATGCAAGTTACTGCCATATCTTCCTTCATTCTACTAAAAAGATCAAGCATGTGAAGTACTGTAAATAGTACAATATTTACCTTTACGCATGGGAATTAAAAAAGAAATAGTAGTCATTCCCAACTTCTGCCATTTTCAACTCTCTTGCTGCTAATCCAATTTTTTTTGAAAAATATATATGTATAAGAATTGCAGAAATGCAAATATAAGAACTATCAGTGTGTAAGGGAGAAAAAGAATATCTTTTCCACAGTCTTTCAGGCTATCAGTAGTATTCCTTTAAAACTGACCTCCTGCTGACAGTATATTACACAATAGATAATTCTTAAAGAAATTTAAATTAGAAGATACCTTCTCTAGCTTTGAGGAAATGTTGAAAGTGGTTGCTAGTAAACACACAAACTCAAACTTTCAGAATTTTCCTCATGGTTACCTAATCCATTGTTTGCTCATCATATATGACCTCACATGTAACTGTAGGCTAGTTTACCTGAGTGAACACTGTATTTCCCTTACTCATTAACTAAAAAAGACTAGCAAAAATAAAATAGCATATTTTAATCTTTAAATGTTCTGATTTAATATGGACTATAAACTAGTTTATACTTTTATAATAGAAAGTAATAAGTATTTCACAAGTAAACATCTATTTCTAAATCTCCAATTCTAGAGAGGGTTTGGAAATAACGCTAAAAATCTGACATAGGTAAATGAGCTATCCATATTTTAAGACAATAAAAACAATTATTTAAATATGTATCTCTGCTATCCATTGATTTGGGAAAAATCATATTCAGATTATGATATATTAATAGGTACTTGAAAATAAATTAGGCTACATAATCATCTTGTAGCTATATTCCATTTACATTTTTCATCCATCATAAAAAGAGTAATATTTTCTTCCTATAGCAGAAAGGTTCCAGAGTGCTTGAAGGTTGTGAGAATTTGTTTAAAATAAATGAAGTACTCTGATTCCCAGAATGAAACATTTCAATCAGCAGTTACTGGTATCTTCCTCTTAGTGTCTTTAATCAACAAATTAAAACCTAGCAGAAATTAATTTAAAAAATCATAAATGTATTAGTCCATTTTCATGCTGCTGATAAAAACATACCCGAGACTGAGAGGAAAAAGAGATTTAAATGAACGTACAGTTCCACATGGCTGGGGAGGCCTCAGAATCATGGCAGGAGGTGAAAGGCACTTCTTACACGGTGGTGGCAAGAGAAAATGAGGAAAAAGCAGAAGCGGAAACCCCCAATAAACCCATCAGATCTCATGAGATTTATTCACTACCACAATTGCATGGGAAAGACCTGTCCCAACAATTCAGTTACCTCCCCCTGGCTCCCTCCCACAACACATGGGAAGTTTAGGAGATACAATTCAAGCTGAGATTTGAGTGGTGGCACAGCCAACTATATCATTCTGCCACTGGCCCCTCCAAATCTCATGTCCTCGCATTTCAAAACCAATCATGCCTTCCCAATAATTCCCCAAAGTCTTAACTCATTTAGGCGTTAATCCAGAAGTCCACAATCCGAAGTCCCATCTGAGACAAGGCAAATCCCTTCCACCTAAGAGCCTATAAAATCCAAAGCAAGCTAGTTACTTCCCAGAAACAACAGGGGCACAGGTATTAGGTAAATGCAGCCACTCCAAGTGGAAGAAATTGGCCAAATCAAAGGCGTTACATGCCCCATGCATGTCCGAAATCCAGCAGGGCAGTCAAATTTTAAAGCTCAAAAATGATCTCCTTTGACTTCAGGTTTCATATCCGGGCCATGTGGATAGAAAAGATGGGTTCCCATGGTCTTGGGCAGCTCCGCCTCTGTGGCTTTACAGGGTACAGCCTTCCTCCTGGCTGCTTTCACAGGCTGACATTGAGTGTCTGCAGCTTTTCCAGGTGTATGTTGCAAGCTGTCAGTGGATTTACCATTCTGGGGATTGGAGGATGGTGGCCCTCTTCTCACAGCTCCACTAGGCAGTGCCCCAGGAGGGACTCTGTGTGGGGGCTAACTCTACATTTCCCTTCAGCACTGCCCTAGTGGAGGTTCTCCATGAGGGTCTCGTCCCTTCAGCAAACTTTTGCCTGGGCATCCAGGTGTTTACATACATCTTCTGAAATCTAGCTGGAGGTTCCCAGATTCACTTCTTGCCTTTTGTGGTCCTACAGGCTCAATACCACTTGGAAGCTGGCAAGGCTTGGGGCTTGCACCCTCTGAAGTCACAGCTCAGGCTCTACGTTGGACCCTTTCAGCCATGGCTAAAGCTGCTGGGACACAGGGCACCAAGTCCCTAGGCTACACACAGCACATGGACCCTGGGACCAGCCCATGAAACCACTCTTTCCTCCTAGGCCTCTGGGCCTGTGATGGAAGGGTCTACCTTGAAGGTCTCTGACATACCCTGGAGACATTTTCCCCATGGTGTTGGGGATTAACATTAGGCCCCTGGCTACTTATGCCAATTTCTGTAGTTGGCTTAAATTTCTCCTCAAATTCTTTTCTACTGACAATGCAGTAGAAAATAAAAACTTTTCTTTTTTTTTCCTTCTCCTCAAATTTCTTCTTCTACTTCAATTCTGTTCTTTCCTGTTGTAAATGTCTTTCTAGTCTTAAAAAAAAAAAAAAGCTATTACAGTCAGGCTTGGTGGCTTGCACCTGTAATCTCAGCACTTTGGGAGGCCAAGGCAGGTGGATCACAAGGTCAGGAGTTCGAGACCAGCCTGACCAACATGGTGAAACCCTGTATCTACTTAAAAAAATTCAAAAAATAGCTGGGCTTGGTGGCAGTACACCTATAATCTCAGCTACTCAGGAGGCTGAGGCAGGAAAATCGCTTGAACCCAGGAGGCAGAGGTTGCAGTGAGCAGAGATCACACCACTGCACTCCAGCCTGATGATAGGCTGTCTCAAAAAAAAAAAAAAAAAAAAAAGCTATTACTACCCTGTGAGGATGATTCCTCCTTGTAATGAAGAATGATGGGAAATTTGTCTCCATGGCTGGCAGTAGGCCTAAAAATTCTGTAAGTATTTTGTGTTGACCAAAACAGGGTCACTCTAAGTGTCTTTCATCTTTGGTGCACACTAGAGCACTAACATATCAGTCAGAGAAGAAAGACTCTTCTATTTTGTAATCCTGTGACACCACTTTTAGTACAGTGGCTGGTAGAAACTCCTTGGTAACTCTTCAGAATTATGAGAATTGGGAAAAGTTGATGGCTGCTACCCATCAGAGCACAAGTACAGTTTATAACCGTGAATTGATCTTGTGGCTCTCCCCTGATGTGGACTTGTGCTTCTGCCAGAAGCTTTGCTCCAGCTACTGAGGAAGCCAAACTTTTGGAAATAGAAAGTGCTTGCTAAGAGATGACTAGATTTGGTACTACTATTCAAATAATAAATGAAGTATGGTTTTAGAAGATGAGTATTTCCTAGAAATGACAGAATGTAGGATCTAAAAGGTTCTGTGGCAGTTTGGGAGGTGACAGTTAATAGCTGTGAAAGTTGTTGTCTCTTTGAAACTCAAGAAACAAGCCGCTTTTTAGAATGCCTCTGAAGGAACAAAGAAGTCACTGGCACTTGACAGCAAAATGCTAAAAAGTTTCTGATTCCAACATCACACAGCCAGCATCAGGTGTTTTCTTTTTTGGTAAATTCGGGATGTGATGTGGCAGAGCTTTTTGTGTTTTCCTATGAGAAAAAAGAAAGCAGAAAAGAAAGTAAACACTTTGAAATGGGAAATCTCTTCCTTCCTCCCTCCCCTCTGAATCCAGCAATCAAAAAACAGTGAATTTTTAATTTTAATTTTTTCATTGTCAGTATTCAGCATAATTGTGAACTTTTTAAAGGAGCTGTTTTATTTGTTGGGAACCCCCTTACTATTTAGATACCGCTAAGTGAGATATAATTGCTTAATTTTTCCAAGGGCTAAGTCAGTAATATGCTGGATAGTTGAATACATGCAGCTAAGACAAAGATATGAGACCTAGGCCTAGTCCAAGCCCAAAAAGGATGGAAGTAAAGTCAAAATTCCCCTACAACTTCAGCCTAGGAACTACTAAATGCAATGAGATGGAAAGGCTACTATTCCTAAATATTTAGTATTTATTTTATTTAGTCATTGTCCATCTTATCTCTTACCCTCAAAATATTCTTTTGAGCGGTAAGTTAAAGCTGTTTTTAGCTCGTAGTTGATTGACTACCAGTACTCAAGCCATTTCAGCTGTTGGACCTCACCTTTAACTAAAATAAAAAAGATTCCTATGAAAAACTTGAGAATGAAATCCTGGTTGTAGTTATTCCTGTACTTCTGGATTAGTCTAAGACTGAAACTTTGCATTCACTCTGGAGAGAACATCAGAACCATTTCGACCATGTTATGCTGCACAATAGGGCGTAGTTCAAACGGTAACTTTTTTTTGATTCCAGGTATTTTATTATAGCGTTTTCTGACAGTCTACTGGAAAAGCAGTTTTCATTCTGCTTGGGGATCTGGGGATGTCTCTAAACATTTCTAAACTTCTATAGTGCTTCCCCCATGAACTAAAGATAACAGGTAAGCAGGTTTCATTGGAACTATGTTAAATCGACATCTGAAATGTTCATTGCTTATAATTTGATCTTATTTAACTTCCAAAGAAATCGTCGGTTAAAACCGAGGTGGGGGCGGGGGACGCACGTGGGAACGCACCAGGAACGCATCAGCTTCTGCACTACAATTCCCAGAAGGCGCCGCGGCCAGGAAGCCGCTTCTGGATAGGCGTTCCCGCCCCTAGCTAGGGCTTGGCATAGTCTGGGGCGCCGCGGCGGTCGCTGGGCGCGGCGTGTGAGTGGCCTGAGCCCCGCGGGTGACAGCTGCAGGGCTTCTCCCTGCCTGGACCGGACGCCTTTCGAAAGCGCGCCCTCCACTCGCACTGCTTGTTGGGCTCATCATGAAGCGCTTGGGCTCCGTGCAGCGGAAAATGCCGTGTGTGTTTGTGACGGAGGTGAAAGAGGAGCCTTCCGCCAAAAGGGAGCATCAGGTAAGGAGCAGCGCCGGGCAGGCTGGGCGGCCCGCGTGGGCTTCTCCCCGCGGCGCTGGCTCAGTGCGAACCCGGCGAGGGCGGCTGGGTGCGTTAGAACTGCCCTGCAGGCCAGGAGCCTCTATAGGTTTCGTTGGGGAGGTCTGGGTTGGAAGTCTCACGCCCTGAGTACAAGTCCAGGTTCTTGTACTTTTCTCAGTTGTAAGGCAGGGCTTGCGAGAGAATTTTCCTGATCAGGAGATTCAAACTTGCCCTCTCAGGGAAATGGAAAAACCACAGGTCAGCACCTTTTGGGGAAACCTTCTAATCAGATAATTGCCACTGTCCAAGCTTTACTACTTTTCAAAAGTGCAGTGAGAAAGGGGGGCTATTATAAGACTTGCTTTACCTGTTATGTCGGAATCACTGGCGGTGTTGACAGTAGCCTAATTAGGTAACTGAAGATCAGACCTCATGTTACCAGTAATTACTTAGTTTATTCTAACTTTGGTTTTCTCATCTCAAAGTTTTCTATGGTAGCAACATGTTTTCTATATAGTGTGCCCTCGATAAATGCTAGTGAGTGAATAATAAGTAACCTATATTAAGGCAATTCTTTCATACTGTACTATAAAACGTTGTAGTCTTTGATCAGTGGAATTCCCCAGTCATTAGTTGGGTGCTTCCCAACTTTGATGATTACATACAAAATCCACGTGTCCATTGGAAATCCACCTCACTTGAGTTTCATCATTGGCACTGGCCTTCTCATCTTCTAGACTAAAACGTGTTTAAGGCAGATTGTCCTGTTATCTTTAGTCTCAGCCTGTAGGACCTGACACGTGGTAGGCACTGGATAAATATTTGTTGAATTAAAGAATGAACCCTGGAATCATTTCAGGCCAGTTTTCCATTCATCTTGATGCTTTTTACCTTATAGCATCTGATCTTTTCATTCTTTGTACTGGTGTCACTGCTGTTATAGTTAATATTTCATATCCTGCCCATTGCACTACCTAAGTGGTCTTACTTGCCACTCAGTCTGATCATCACCATGTTCTTTCCTTGTCTAAATACCACAGTTATTACTCAATGTTTGTAGCTGTAATCAGCCTTTTTTTTTTTTTAGCTGTAACAAATAATGTAATCCATATAAAACATTATCATCTGTGTTAGTATTTCACTCTACTATGATTGCCAACTTTGTATGTTAGAGGCGAGTAGTCTGTAAAAATATTCTCCACCAGGGAAAATAAGCAGCCCCTTCTCTTACCTCTCTGCAATTAAGAACAGCTTACAGTATTGTTTATAGCATAGCATCCACATTCTTAATTATAATTCAGGGCCTCCCACTAATGAGGTTCAACTACCCTCCATCCTTCTTAAAGTGAATTCTCTGTTTTAGCCATCTGTTTCATCCAGTAAACATATCAATCACAATCCTGTCTCATATTTTTGCTCAGACTATTCACTCTGGATCACTTCTAGAATGTTTTTAATTTTTCATGTCAGTTCTTCTCCATAAAATCTTAAATCAACTTAGTCATCTCAGTGATTTCTCCTACCCAGAAACTATAGAGGGCCACTGAGTTGATATTCACTATTTTAATACACATACTTTTTCCCCCCAGTAATAGTCTAAAGTCTTGATGACAGGTAGAGAAGGAGAATTTTATATACCCCTCAGTGTCTCGTGTTGTCCTTTGCACATGTTGACAACAAAGACCCGATAATTGATTTTTATGGAAGGAATGTTTATACTCATCAGGAGCTGCATGGGGCAATCTTCCCCACCCCGCCCCACCCAGGATCTTTGATAAATTTAGATATACACACACTGCTATTGGACCAGACTCTGTGGCTCTACCTCTCTGGGTTAAATTGATATCCTTTGATACCAGCATCATAAGTTAGTGAAAACCGGTTATATTTTTAAAGTGCTGAATCCCTACTAGATGGTTATATTTTAAAAGTATTGAATCAGTACTAGAAGGGGCTAATTTCTTAGTTCACCTGGTTGAAATAGTACATTAGTCTTAAGCACACACACAGCAGTGTGTTTATATTGTACAGTGTTGTTTCACTTTGTAAGATGATGTTACTTCAGATATAACTATAGAAATAGCATGTCTTCTTCAGCAATGAAAATGAATTATAGATAAAAAGTTGGTAGGAACCCAAGAAACTGTCTTTTTCTCATCCCTGGTGCCCTTTTTTCTTCCTGACAGTAGAAAAATCATAAATATATCAACAGCTCACTACTGATAAAGCTGAAAGGGACAAGAAGTGGGTACCCTCAAAGCAAACACATTCAAAGGAAAAACAAAAGGCAGGTGATTCTTGGTAGTTTTAACAGTGAAAATTGTTAGGGGGAAAACATGAAAAAAAGAAAATCAGCTTCAAATCTTTAGTACTCATTGTGCAAAGACTTAGAACTAAAATGGTACTGAAGTATATGGTATAACATCGCTAATATGGTATAGTGGGCCAGCTTGCGCTATCAGTGGGGCTGTATTTAGCGGAGTACCTATGTGAGGTCTTGCCTAAGAGGTGATGCCAGCAGGTCTTACTCCTTTTTTATATTCAACCCGCATAGTCTAGGACAAGGCCGTTCACAAACTAGATGCTCAAACTTTGTTGAATGAGTTACCAGAAAGATTTTTAGATCAACCTAGACTCCTGAATACAACTTTCAAAGTAAACAATTCATCAGACTACCATGGGGAAGTCAGGTAACTGTAAGAAAACTATTGTCAAAGTGAAACCTAACTCAAGAGTCAAGAGACTTGTTTTATAGAGGCGATTTTTCTTTTGCTATCTTGAACATTTTTTAAGTAAGTAAATAAACCATAGCTGATACAGCTCAGAAATTTAAGTTTGTAGTACTGTCACGTCTAATATAAATCATTATTAATGGTAGAAACCATCAGGGGGTTAACTTACCTTTCAAGCAGATAATATATTTTCTAAGAGTATCTGTCGAACGTTATGATGATACATTTGAAGATTTTTAGGATATAAAACAAGGATAAAATTGTTCTGCAAACTAAGAAGCTTTTAAAGTCTGTTATCTGTAATGTTTAGACAGATGCAAGTTCTGTAACCATGAAGGTATACTAATGACAATTGCTTTATGAAAAGGATGAAAATCATAGTTTAGACAACTTATGCTTATAATAGCAGTTGTTTATCACAAAGTTGAGGAGGAAAAACATCTGAAGTTGAGGAGGAAAAAAGGAAATCCAGAAACCCATTTTACTTTGGCTCTTAAAGAAACTTCTGGGTAGCAAATAGAAACTGATGTCAGTTATATTGAGAAAAATGCACTGAAAAAGAGAAAAGAAGTATGCCAGAAGGTTCTTGTGATACATCTGAATGGTGATGAAGTGGGTGATTCATTTATACCTTTCTACATTTCATTTACAAATTTTCTATAATGAGCATGTATTAGCTTTGCAAGAAAAAAAAGGTTTAAAAAAAGGCAAAAACAAAGTATGAACTATCTTCCATCTATTTTGCCTGCTCCCTGAGAATCTGACCTGAGACAGGAGTATATTACCACATCCTTGCTAAGACTCCTTACGAATCAAGTCTTAATTGAAAAACAAGTTTTGTAGATCACAAAAATGTTTGTGCTTATAAAAAAGGGGGAAGTCTCATGTATTGAAGAGTAGATTTACTCTTGGGAAAACTGAAAATTATGATTGAAAGACACTTGTATTGTATACCAGGAGCACCTATGGAGTTAATTAAACATATAATCTAGTTTTACCTTTACTCAGACCTAGACACAATGGCTGCCTTGCATTCTTCAGACACATCAAAAAACCTCCTGAGTTGGGACCTTTTGTTTTTCCTCAGATATTTACATAGTATTCCCTTGCTTCAAATTTACTCAAAGTTTGCCTCCTCAAAGAAAGCTTCCCTTTCCACCATATCCAAAATAGCACCTCATCCCTTTCCTTTACCCATTTGTTTTTCTCTTTAGCACTTGTTTGTCATAGCTAACATAATCATGCACTGTGCTGCTTTTGTCTCCCTCATTAAAATGCAAGTTTCACCAAAGACAGGTACTTTTTTGTTCACCTCTATATTTCCAGTGTTGAAGACAATGCTTAATCCATAGTAGGCATTTAGTAAATAATTGTCAGATATATGATTAAATATACTGTATGCCTGTGCTAGGTTTGCAGTGCTGCAAAGAACAAAGGTGCATAAAGAAACGTAAATAATTACAGAATTATGTAGAAAATCAGATGTTGCTGTGATAGCATAGAAGGGAGGGAACAATTCAGAACTTCACAGAAGAAATATGTTTAAATCATTCTGAAGGATGAACAGGAGATCATCCCTTAAAACTAATGAAACTAAGAATATTTCAGGTGAGCATGTGTGCAAAAACAGAGGCTGTCTATCTTAAACCGGTTTTCTCTCTTTCTTTTTTTAAGCCATTTAAAGTTTTGGCAACTGAAACTATAAGTCACAAGGCATTAGATGCAGATATATACAGTGCAATTCCAACAGAAAAAGTGGATGGAACATGTTGTTATGTTACTACCTATAAAGGTAAAATAAAACTATAATATTTACTACAAATATTACTTATTTTTCTTAATCACTTTATAGACAGTATGATATGAGGCATTTGCTCTTCATAAACCCTTGGAAACCCAAGTATAGTAGCAAAATAAAAAGGTCACTATTGTTATAGTTTACCTAAATTATTATATTATTGTATTTTCTTCTTGGGGAAAAAAAAGGTAAACTAAAACCTTTACCTAATACCCATTAAGGGCACAGGCAGTATGGTGCTTGATATATTTCCAGTTTGTACAAGTAGCCTCTCCATTTCACAGATAAGAAAAATGAGGCCGGGTGTGGTGACTCATGCCTGTAATCCCAGCACTTTGGGAGGCCAAGGTGGGTGGATCACCTGAGGTCAGGAGTTTGGGACCAGCCTGGCCAACATGACAAAACCCTGCCTCTACTGAAAATACAAAAATAAGCTGGGTGTGGTGGTGCATGCCTGTAATCCCAGCTACAAGGGAGGCTGAGGCAGGAGAATTGCTTGAACCCAGGAGGTGGAGGCTATAGTGAGCCAAGATCACGGTATTGCACTCCAGCCTAGAGGACAAGAGGGAGACTCTATTTCAAAAAAAGAAAAGAAAAATGAGGCTCATTAAACTTAAATAATTTATCCAAGACCATATAGTGACTGACTGACTGAACTGTCAGTTGGACCTATGTTTGTGGGACCCTTAAGCTTGTTCTTCCTGCATCAATTCCAGTGGCTTTATTACTTCTGGCAGTGTCTCTAATTAATTTCATTTTAATGTATTTTAAAAGAATTGCAAATAGAAATTGTCAGTCATTTTAAGAAGAAATGTATGGAAAAGAGATTTTTTTTGTGATTATTTTTGGATGGTGAGATTACCTTTCACTTCCAGAAAAAAACAGCATCTGGACACATTTCTTGGGCATTAAATAGGCGTCTGAACACATTCCTTGTATCAGGAAATTCATAAAACGCAGTAAAATAAATTTAATGGTGCTAAAATGTACATAATATTTGCCATCTTAACCATTTTTAAGTATGCAGTTCAGTGGCATTAAGTATGTTTACATTGTTGTGCTACTATCACCACCCTCCATCTCACAAACTGTTTTCATCTTATAAAACTGAAATGCTACCCATGAAACAACAACTCCTTATTCTCCTACCATGCCCTTTGTAACCAGCATTCTACTTTGTGTCTCTATGAATCTGATTACTCTAGGTACTTCATATAAGTAGAGTCATACAGTGTTTATTTTTTGTGACTGGCTTATTTCACTTAGCATAATGTTCTTAAGGTTCATTCATGTTGGTAGCATGTATCAGAATTTCACTCCTTTTTAAAGGAATGGAATTAATATTCCATTGCATGTATCTAGCACACAGTTGGATTGCTTTCATCTTTTGACTATTGCGAATAATGCCACTGTAAACAGATGTGAACAAATATCTGAGGCTATGCTCCTAGTTCTTGTGGGTATATATATCCAGAAGTAGAATTACTAGATCATATGGAAATTCTAATTTAATTTTTTGAGGAGCAACAATGCTGTTTTGCATAGTGGTCGCAATCATTTACATTTCTACCAACAGCACACAAAGGTTCCAGTTTTTCATTTTCCTCACCAGCACTTATTTCCTGCCTTTCTCTGTTTGGGTTGTTTTTGTTTTTGGGTAGTAACCATTCTAATGGATATAAATGAATTGCATTTTTTATGTTTACTGGTAAAAAAGAAACAAAAGGTCCATTGAACCAGAAATGATAATACAGTTTTAATCTGGTTCTTCATATTATTTATCTGGATAGCTAATAAGTAGTACAGAATATCAGGACCAGCATATAGCAGTTTCTTTATAAACCCTGGATTTGTATATTTGAGAAAACTGTAAAAGATTTTTAAGACATTGATGTCTATTAAGAAACTATAGTGTGTATCACCATGCAAGAAGATGGCAATTACTGGGTTAGAATTTAACTGCTAAAGTAAGTCACAGAACGCAAAGTGACAATGCTTACAAATCCACATTTGTTACTGCTAAAGGATACACAATATACCCATGATATTAAAAGTAAAGATGTGTATTACAGCCAAGGACTGTCACAGCAAGGACTATGGAGAGGCCAGGTAAAAGCTACTTTACTTCAAAGCTGCTTTGAAGCCTTGGCAGGACACATTTTCTCAGATCAGGAACCACTTACATGTTTAGACAAACACCTTGGAACCAGGGAATGCAAAATGGAGTTACAGCTGGGGATTTTTATGTATTTAATGGTAATGTAGGTAGGCATCTTGCTGCTAAGTAACCAGCTTCAGCAGCAGAGCCCATCAGGGGTCGCAGACCAGGCGCAAGCTATCAGTCTCACTCTTACCAATAAAGAACACTAGCACAGTGCCCTGCAACTCCTCCCATCCACGAGTACAAATCAACATTATTAGTATTTTCATACCTTAATCAGGGGTCAGTGCAATGCAAAACAGCTCAGCCTGATTCCAACTGTGTCAGAATTAACCCTAAAAGCACAGTGTAATGTTTGGGGGGTGGTGGTGAATACAGTTATCTGGTTATGTTTCCATTTTGTAGAGGTAGCTTCAGTTGTCCATAAATGCTGCTTACTCATAAAATATGAATATGC
The DNA here is from genome assembly GCA_004027715.1 of Plecturocebus donacophilus. Classification (NCBI taxonomy): domain Eukaryota; kingdom Metazoa; phylum Chordata; class Mammalia; order Primates; family Pitheciidae; genus Plecturocebus; species Plecturocebus donacophilus. Next base: position 73,316 of record PVKP010004078.1, read on the forward strand.
AATGCCCTTTATTTACTTTTTGTCTCCTGCCCTCATTCTTTAACCAGAGAAGTAAGTCTTCTCATAGCATCAAGTACTGCTACGTGGTATATGTTCTTATACTGCATATTTCCCTTTAGCTTCTTTGAGAAATTAGCCTCCTGTTTATTGAAAAATTCTCTTCTGAAATATCTTGCAAGACAAGTTTTGTTTACTTCATTCTTTTCCTTTTGTTATTACTTTTTTAGATCAGCCATACCTTTGGGCCCGACTAGATAGAAAACCCAACAAACAAGCTGAAAAAAGATTTAAAAATTTTCTACATTCAAAAGGAAACCCAAAAGGTTAGTTTTTAACTTTTCATGTTTAAATAGCTGAAATCCGTGGTGTATTTATTGGTATGGTATTTCTGTACATTATATCTTTCTGTATAATTTAAGCAATTTAGAATACTTTTATATATAAAAGGATATTATTGAAAAATAATTGTAAAATATTTTCCTAATATTTGTCACTCTATAGTATGAGTCTATTAAAACGTACAAATTACTGCATATATATTGAAGTGAGTGACACATTTTGTGTAAGAGACAAATGTGTAATTTTATAAATCAAGTGTAATTAAAATCTCAGGAAATTAATATCTTTAATTATTAAAATGCTTTTAAATATCTGTAGTAGATATATACACTCATTGTATACACAATCATGTATTTATATTTGTATTCATAGTAATACTGTTAAAAATTCATGAATCTAATACTTAATGGAATATTGGTTACTTTAGACTATTAAATATTGTATACAAATGGTGTATATGAAATTGAATAAAGTGTTAGTATTCTAACCGTAAGTACAGTCACATTGTGGTGATAATGAATGGCGAATAATTGTATCATCCCTGATATGAGGTTTTAGTAGCCGTTCCCATTTTGATTCTGTTTAGTATTATGTTTTTTAAAGTATCACCACATATAACATTATCTCTTTTTAGAATTTTTTTGGAACGTTGAGGAGGACTTCAAACCAGCTCCAGAGTGCTGGATACCAGCAAAGGAAATAGAACAAATAAATGGAAACCCAGTGCCTGATGAAAATGGACACATTCCTGGTACCATGATATCTCTTCTAATGCAGTTTTGTGTTTACTAGTAAAATGATCAAAATATCCATTCAATCAGAAATTATAGAATTTAATTTTAATCTGGTTCTTCATTAATATGTACAGCACAGAATTTCTGAATCAAATTTATGTAAAGTCTTACAGTTTATATCAAAGATGCTTCATATCAAGAATGTCCTTTTAGATTTAGAATCTTTTCTAAGATGGCCATTTTTTACTAGCTGTAGTCTGTGACAATAAAGCGTCTAATGAGAATAGCCTTGAGGCCAGGTGCAATGTCTCACATCTCTAATCCTAGCACTTTGGGAGGCTGAGGTGGATGGATTGTTTGAACCGAGGAGTTTAAGACAAACCTGGGCAACATGGCAAAACCCTGTCTCTACAAAAAAAATACAAAAAATTAGCTGGGCATGGCAGTGTGCGCCTGTAGTCTTAGCTACTCAGGTTACTAATATGGGAATCACCTGAGCCCTGGAAGTTGAGGCTGCAGTGAACCATGATCGTGCCCCTGCACTCTAGCCTGAGCATTGGACTGTGACCTTGTCTAAAAAAGACAAGAAGAGGGAATAGCTTCCATTTTCTTGTCAGGATAGATGAGATGATCTAGTCTGAAATGAGATTTCAAGAAGTGTCTATACCTTTAGGGATAACAAGTAGTATATGTGCAGTGTGGGGAGGGGGGCGGGGGGGTCCGTCCCAAAGTATCTCAAAGGGAGTTAAAAATAGTTGTCTCAAGTTGTTTTTCTTGGGGTGGGAAAATTTTGCAAAGGTATGCTGAATAGAAAGGTATCCCAAATTAAGGTTATAGGTTCTCAACTGGCATGTCTTGAGTGCTCATTATGTGCAGAGTCCTCTTGGTTTCTGGTAATACAAAAATGCAGGTCAGAACCCTTGTCCTCAATGATCTTTAATTAGACATTGGGAGAAATCAACCAACAGTAGTATGATTTAAGAACTAACAGGAACGAATACATCAGGTACCACTGGAGAAAAGAGAAGGAATTACTCATTCAGTTTTTGTTTAGAGGGACGATCAGCTTAGGCAAACTCCCAGGAAGAGGAGAGGGCCTGGGGTATTTTGGATATTTTATATAACACTTCATTGCAGCTGGAATGTTCAGGGTATATGATATCATGAAGCGGCTATAAAAGTTGAGGCTGGGCTGGGCGCAGTGGCTCACACCTGTAATCCAGCACCTTGGGAGGCTGAGGTGGGTGGATCACCTGAGGTCAGGAGTTCGAGACCAGCCTGACCAACATGGAGAGACCCCATCTCTACTAAAAATACAAAAAAATTTGCCGGGCGTGGTGGTACATGCCTGTAATTCCAGTTACTCGGGAGGCTGAGGCAGGAGAATCACTTGAATCCAGGAGGGAAAGGTTGCGGTGAGCCGAGATCACGCCATTGCGTTCCAGCCTGGGCAACAGGAGCAAAACTCCATCTCAAAAAAAAGAAAAAAAAAAAAAGTTGAGGCTGGAAGTATGGTGGGCCCACATCTTAAAGGCCCTTTAATTTTATGTAAAGGAGTTTCAAGTTTATCCTGAACATAATGATTTTTAATCAGTGGTACAGCAAAACTAAATTTAAGTTTTAGAAACAGAACTATGATAAAAGTGGATTGGATTTCACTGGAGGCTAGCAGACCAGCAAAGAAGTTATTACAATAATCTAGGGTGAATAATGAAGGGAGCCAATTCTGGCAACAAGAACGAGAAGGGTAATAGCTGTAACATTCAATAAACGTGGCATCAGTAAATTGTTCAGTATATATTGGAACAGTTTAATGAACTTGGAACACTTACTGAATTATGTCCATTGTCCCTGAAGCTTGAGAGAAAGTAGAGAGAAAACTTATTTTATAAAAAAAATTTTGAGTGCTATGTCTTAGAATAGTGCTCAGTTCTTACTGAATAAGGGTGAATTTTCTAGTAAGAGAATGCTAGGTGGTGCTCTGTAGTGAGTAAGAGGGTAATTCTGTAGAACAAAAAATGAACCCTTATGATTTTTTAAAAAGTAATAAACTGTTAACTTTCCCATTGATTTTTAAAGTAATACCTCTTTGTGATAGACACCCAGAAAACATGGGAAATTTACAACAAAAATAGAAATTACCTGTAGTTTCAATCCAAAGAAAAATGATGTAATAAAAAATAATTTTCTTCTTTATATGATAGGTTGGGTACCAGTAGAAAAAAACAACAAACAGTATTGCTGGCATTCCTCCGTAGTTAATTATGAATTTGAAATTGCCTTGGTACTAAAACATCATCCTGATGATTCTGGACTTTTGGAAATTAGTGCAGTGCCACTATCAGATCTCTTAGAACAAACACTGGAGCTCATAGGAACAAATATCAATGGAAACCCATATGGTGAGTGAAGCCTTTTACTTGTTCAGTTATAGTAACTGTCATTTATAGAGAACCTTCTAGGGTCAACTTAAAAAACATACCCACGCTAAAGAAACGACTAACAAATTTGAATTAAATAGTTTCCTAGGATTATACCCATTTCTGTTAACTTTACATTCATAGAAAAAACCATTAATCCAAAAGGCTGATTTTTATCCTCATTCTTTCCTGTAATAATATTATACAACTATGTATGAACAGTAATGACTCGGGTGTAACGTCCTTGCTTTTTAAAATTTAGGTGAGTTGAGTCAACTGATGAAAATGCACTTTTCATGGTTATTATAGCATCAATTTGAATAGCCAGGGGTGTAAAGTAAGTAAAGAATGGCAAAGAATACCACGTCAAGTATCAAAATATATATCATGATGAACTGAGTGCAAGTCCTGAGAGCACTATGGGTTACCTTGCTGACAAGGGGATGGGAAGACACACCTAAAGACACTAAAGCTGTAAGAGGAAAATCCTATGTAGAGATCAAAAGTAGACTTCCAGGTGTAAAGAAGCTAAGATGGTAGTTAGAGAAGTTATCAGAGATGCAGTACAGCTCTTTGGCAAACATTGAAGAAGAGCTGAATATGGCCAGTGCCACATTGGTACCAAAGGTTGGTAGACTTTTTCTGCAAAATGCCAGATTAGGTATTTTAAGTTTTGTGGGCCACTCTTCTGAAAGGAGGTACAGACTGTACTTACATGAGTGGGTGTGGCTGTGTTCCATGGAAACTATTTATGAAAAAAAAGGTCTAGACTTGGCCTGCAGGTCATAGTTTGCTGAACCTTGGTGGAGAGTACAAGGTGGAATTTAGACTTATTGGAATAAAGTGCCAATGCACTTCAGTTGTATTCTTTTTAAGGAACCAGCCAGCCTTTCTACCTTTATTCCTAAGTGTTTCAAAAGACTTTTTATCTGGAGAGGTACATTTTCTCATTCTTTCTCAAAGTTCCTTTAAATGAATATGGCTAATGGCAAATTTTTCCACTTAGGGTTAGGGAGCAAGAAACATCCATTACATCTTCTTATACCACATGGAGCATTTCAAATAAGAAATCTACCTTCATTGAAGCACAATCATCTCTTGTCCTGGTTTGAAGGTTGCAAAGAGGGTAAAATTGAAGGAATAGTATGGCATTGCAGTGATGGCTGTTTAATAAAGGTAATGACAAAAATAGCTCGGGTGGGGTTATGTCATCTTATATTCCTACAACAAAGTAGAAGTGATACTAAAATTATCTCTACAAATGGCAGCAATTCTTACTTGCAGTAAAAAAAATTAATTTTCCCATCCCACATGCCACCATTTTTTAAGTGGTAAAACAGTGTTTCCCAGTGTGTATTGTGTGAGGCATTGACCCTAACAGGTGTGCTTCAGAATTAAAGTGAAACTGTGTATCCCTTGCGAGGAAATTCGTGTTGCACAGTAGTGCTCTCTGTGACATCTTCTACTAACCTAATTTAACTCGGCATCTCCCAGACTTGAATATAGAATCTGTTGAGTTAAAGGAGTGCCAAGGTAACAGTTGACATGTACAGAATGAATTATCTTATACTTTGTTCCCCTTCTGTCTCCTGGACTTGTCTATTTGACTTCTTACAGGTACCTGAAATTCATAATATTCAAAACCGGACCTAGTTGTAACTCTCTGACTCCACATAATTCACTGAAGTAAAAACTTGGTATTAATTTTAACCCCTCTTTTCATTACTTCATACATCCAGTTATCAGTTCCTAACAGTTCTAATCTATGTACTTCTTCTCAACCAATTAACTGTTAATTTTAATTTAAAACAAGATTCATGCTTTAACTATCTTATCAGTATCACCCTCCAAAAATAGAGTCTTTCAATTTTAGTCCTGTCTTCTCCATTCTTCACAAATGAATGAGCATATTACTTTCCTGCATAAATCTGTTCAGTTACATTAAGTATTCATGATCTGGTCCTTGCTTAACTTCCCAGAACTGCTCTTCATCTGTGCCCCAACAAACACACTGACATTGTGTTTGCTCTAACCATGTTTACATAATTGCAGTAGCAAAAAAACTCCATCACTTAACATTCCCTTTAATTAGAATGCCTCCTTTCCCACATTTTTCAGGTAGCTAGTCTGTACTCAGCAACAGACTCTATGATTCTTAAAATTTTTATGGATCCCCTGATTATGTTCCTGGCATGTTTCCAGGTGCTGGTCATACACAGTCAACAAGGTGTCTGCCCTCATGAATTCACATTCTAATGGGAAGATAGATAATAAAGGAACATGTAATATGTCAGGAGAAGAACAGGTATTAAAAAAAAAAACAGGGTAAGACAAAGTAGAGCCTTACACAGTGCCTGGCAGATAGTAAGCACTCAAATATTTCCAAGTGAATGAAAATAGAATCTGTATGCTAAAGCTAATACCTTTTTTCCTCTTTCCAGGTCCATCGCCATCATCTTGGCTTATGCTGGCCAATTCCAGATACTTACATGAATTCAAGACCAGTTATTATCAACATGAACCTGAGCAAATGTGACTCTGCCTTTGATATTAAGTGTTTGTTTAATCATTTTTCAAAAATAGATAATCAGAAATTTGCTAGACTCAAAGATATAATATTTGATGTATAAAATGCAAATAAGGCCGGGCGCGGTGGCTCACGCCTGTAGTCCCAGTACTTTGGGAGGCCGAGGCGGGCGGATCACGAGGTCAAGAGATCGAGCCCATCCTGGCCAACATGGTGAAACCCCGTCTCTACTAAAAATACAAAAAAATTAGCTGGGCGTGGTGGCGCGCCCCTGTAGTCCCAGCTACTCGGGAGGCTGAGGCAAGAGAATTGCTTGAACTCAGGAGGTGGAGATTGCAGTGAGCCGAGGTCACGTCACTGCACTCCAGCCTGGCACCTGGTGACAGAGTGAGACTCTGTCTCAAAAAAAAAATGTAAATAAAATTAGTTTATTATTGTTATATTCTAATCTCGGATATTCTAACATGTTTAATAATATCTCAAGGTTCCTATTCATTATGAAACATGAATATGTCTTCTACCATTTGTGAAGAAATGAATTTTCCAGTTTCAAATACCTGTTCAAAATTTTATTAAAAACTAACAAATTAATTTTAATCTCTTGTCATAAAAATATAAGTAACAGTGAGCGCCTAAGCTTGTACAAAGGCTGGAGCTGGATTCTCTCCACTATAACTGAGTGGTAATTTAAAGGCAACATTAAACCAACAATTTAATGGCATTAATTTTCAAAATCAAATAGTTTAAGCTCAATTTGATTTTGCTAGATATTTAACAAAACATATGGCTTAGCCTCATAACCTACATGTGTGTATGTCTACACCTGTATTTATATATAACAGGATTTGAGAATCTTAACACATGTATAAATAAGTATATATAAACTCCAATTTTAAATATTTAAATTGCTGAATTTACCCTCATACTCTTTAAAAAAACTTAAAACATTATGACTGTAGAGAAATTCGCCAGAGCTCATTGCCTATTTGATGGCTCTAATTTATTCTAAGTCTTCAAATATATACTTTTATAATAAGTTGAAAATTTCATATAATTTTGTTTATAAAGAATTCCAATCTAAGTATAAAGGTACAAGGTAGTGAGAAGGAAATACTACAGTTCAGAGAATTGCTTATTTCCGGGTAGATTTTAACTTATGAAGTTAATAAATAGTTAAATGAAACGAAGTTTATAGGTGACCTTTAGTAAATGGGGAAATTAACAGGACTTTCTTCTTCATCTTCAAACTCTTCAGAAGCAGCAACAGGGCTAGTTAATTCAACTCCCAGTTGTTCTGAAAGTTTTTTTACCTTCTCTTCTAGGAGAATATTCTTCTTTACTTCTTCCTTGTAATTATACTTAAGATCTTCAATTTCTTCGAAAAATGAAGGATCAAAATTTTCCAGTTCTTTTTTCAGCTTTTTTATTTCCTCCTAACAGAAACATTAACTTTAAAAGTTGCATATAGGAAATATACATATTTTAGATTTGAACTAAGATTAACTGTAAATATGAAAGCCAAAGTATTCCTAAATGGTCAGTTACAGCTATAAAGGCAGAAGAATTAAGATTTCTATTTGTTCCATTGTACAGTTTAAATAACTAAGTTGTTAACTGTCAAGTCCAAGTATCTATTCTGCAAGTTGTGTTCTAGTCTTTGACTAAAATTTATCATCTCTTATGGTGGGATTTAATCTTTCTCTAAAAGCATATAAGATCCTCTGAATACAGCAATCAATCAAAAAGATTCTGTGATTCATAATATTGAAGTTAGTCTGGTTAAGAGTTTTGGTTTAGACTTCATTTATATTTTCTTTACAAATATCTAATTTTTAATAATGATCAACTTTTTATAAAGTCCTTAATATGATCAGGGAAACCTTTGGGACTTCTTGTGAAGAAGACTTCAAGCCTTAGTGACTATTTAGAATAGCCAGTGATCACTAGCTAATTCTCATATCCATGCCTTTTTGTCCTGTTTACAGTCTTAAAAGAGGTAAAACATAGCAAATATTTTTTAAGGGAACTATATCCTTAAGGTTCCTGAAAAGAATTTCAAAAGAAACTAAAGACACTGTTGCCAGTGTGACCCAAAACTTAAGAACATACTAATGCCATATATTTGTTACAATTAAAAAATAAATTTACTATTTAATCCTACTTGTTGAGTCTGAATTTTTTGTTACCTCTTATTTAATAAATATGTTAAGAATAGTCAAATGAACATCATGAACTTTGTAATATAAAAATCAAATATAAGATGTTATTACATGAATTTTTTAGGATATGTACTTCAAGGATGGTAATGAAAATAGTTTTCAACAGCTGTTTTCACAAAACAATACTAATAAATATTACCTTCAAATGCTGCTTTTCTAGATCTGACATTGTGAGTTGTGTCTCTAGATCTTTTATTTTTTCCTTTAGTTGATCAGCATCTGTTAAAAAAGTTATACAAATTAGACTCCGCTTTTTCTCACTATGAATGAGTTCAAGGTAATGGATTTGTTCTGGAGAATAGGAATTTGTTTTATGAAACCTAGAAGCTGGAAAATACTGGATTTTATGGCTGAAATACTTAAGGATGTAAATACTTGATGCTACCTCCTTCCATCAAGTATTGTAATTTCATAGCAAGCAAAAGAGGTATCTGCTAGGTATCAGAAGTGTAAGGTCAGGTTATTTTTTTTACATGCTAGAAATTTTACACGGAAAAAGTCCTAAAACCAGGAAAATTTGTTAGGTACTAAAAATACAACAGAAGAAAAGCAGACAGTTGGGTAAGGGGCTATAACCATGACCAAATGCTCCCAATATTCCACACAGCATTAGCTAGTCCATGTAGGTTATTACACATTTATTGCACAATTACTATGTGCAAAACATGTCATGCAGGCTGTATAATACAAAGATGAGTAGGACACAGCCCTAATACTTTGGTAGGAAAACAAAAGTCCACAAATAGAGCACAAAAGTTCTAATTTATTGGATTCACCTGCAAGTTAACATACCTCTAACTTTTTTTTTTTTTTTTTTGAGATGGAGTCTCGCTCTGTCACCTCGGCTAGAGTGCAGTGGCATGATCTTGGCTCATTGCAACCACTGCCTCCCTGGTTAAAGTGAGTCTCCTGCCTCAGCCTCCAGAGTACCTGGGATTACAGGCAAGCACCACCATGCCTGGCTAATTTTTATATTTTTAGTAGAGATGTGGTTTCACCATGTTGGCCAGGGTGCTCTTGAACTTACCTCAGGTGATCTGCCTGCTTCAGCCTCCCAAAGTACTGGGATTAGAGTGTGTACCACTGTGCTGGACCTGGGACAAGTATCTTAAATGTTATCTTACTACTTATATAGCCAGTGATTTAGAATTTCTAAAAACAGTTCTGCTTTAATTTTAAGCCTTAATCTTTGAAAAATGATAGGTAATCTGTCTACTTCACGTCAGAGAGAAGGAGTTTGAGGGCTCAGAAATTCCCTTAATAAACTGAGGTTTAGAAAGATTGGAGAACTATCTATGGCCCTATGATCCTTAATGCACATGCACCTGATCTCTGATCTCAGAAGCTAAGCACTGTTGGGCCTGGTTAGTACTTGGATGGGAGGAAAATTATAAAATTTTCCTAATGTCAACAGCTTTAATATTGTGTCTAGTCTATATATACCAAGCTGGCTGCTATGAGACATATGTTGAGAGTATTAGTACGTACTTTTAGTTGCCAAGATGCAGCATAGCATAGTGGTTAAGGGCTAGGAATGCCAAGGAGCTATGGAGTTTTGTAGATTTAGATTTTAATCCTGCCTCTGCTACTTCCTAGCTGACCTTGGGGAGAGGTTACTTAACCACTTCAAATCTATTTATCACATAAAATGGAGACAGTAATACCTATCATATATATCTGTAAATATAGAATGCTTGTAAGGCACCTAACATAGTGTCTAGTACAACTCACACATGATGGCTTTATTACAAATTACTAAAAGGACTACATAGCATATTAAAAAAGCTACAAGAAATAGTCAAAGATTGTTCAGATATAAATTGGTATACTCCTTTGGAGAGAACCTGGCATTTCTATCATACTATCAAACAATGGCATGATTAGGTCAAGAGATTAATCATATTTTATAAAAGCAAAAACTTGGAAGCAGACTATCCATCAAAATATAAACGGTTTAATGTGTTATACATGCAGTAATCCACTACAGAATGATTAAATGGATAAGATAGATTTATGAGCAGATATCAAAAGATGTCCATGATAAATATGTATAGTATGAGTTCAATTTTATGTCACTTGCCAAGAAAATATATATACATATATAGAAACAAAGTCTATTCTTTATCCACAGTTTTGGTCTATAAAATTAGCCCAATTAGTGAATATCAAACCACTGTTGCTAGGGGAAATATGTACAGAGATGAATATATATAAATATGCATACATATCTCACAGATGATCATCTTAAATCCTAAAAACTCATCCTGGTAAATTCTATTCATTTTACATAAGAAAACAAGGTTCAGAAGTGTTACATGACTCTTCTAAGGCTAAAACACTAACAAGCCTCAGAACTGGGATTCAAATCCCTTCCAACAGGCCCCAGAGCCACGGCTTCTTGCAAGATATTGTGCTGCCCTTACTGTCTCCATCCTCTCCTCATTTCTGTATGAAAACTGAAATGAGAATACTGAACATTGCCTTGTTGGACCTCTGCTGGGAACATGTAGGTTGGATTATTCAAATTTTCCAAGGCTCTATAGGTACTGCAAAAGTGCTGTTGAGTGTTGATTTGGGGATTACATACACACTTTAGTGAGTTGGTGATTTAGAAAATACATAATCCACAAATAATGAGGATCTATTGTACATTGTGCACACATGAACATATATATACATGCATGCATATGTGTGATATATATGTATATAAAATGTGTTTGTATATGTAGGAATGGGGAATGATTAGTAATCACTTTTGAATGGGAATGGAAGGGGATAAAATGATACTTTCTTTTTAGTTTGTAAAAGGAAAAAAATATAGGCAGCGTTTACTTATTTGCAGTTTTTAAAAATGTCCAGAGGACTTGAAAGAGCCTATACTTAGGAACTGGAAACAACATATTTAATATTCAATGTTTAGCACTGTATTGTGATGAAATCCGTAACACCCAGATGGAGAACAAAGAGAAAAACACTTGGGCACTTGCTACTGTATAGTATAAACAACACAGAGATAAATGGGAATATTTTTATATTAACAGCATGGAGATACAAAAGATCTAAAACTTCTTTTCAGTAATTTCATTTTACAGGGAGACAATGAACAGAAACCGGAGCCAAAAACAAAAAAGGCAAACACGAATTCAAAAACTTAGGGGTAGCTAACATGTTTTTTAAAATACATTACCAGGGATGGTGCTTTCAGCTCCACTTTGATCCTTGTTAACTTCTATTTGATGGATTAATTCTGCTTTCTCTTTCTCCAGCTGACTATTAGCTAATCTAGAACACAATGATAATGTGTTAAAAACAAAAAACAGATATTGCTTCATAAAATATATGGGCATTTCTTATGAACTAGGGATGTACAGTAATCAGAACATGCTAGTCTTTATCAAAGTAAACATTTACTCTCAATGCTACAGTGCCACCACTCTCAAACAAAAAACCTGGATACAAAAGCCTCCACATTTTTCTTAATATCTGACCTGATGTCATTTTCAAGAGTAGTTTTGTTATAAGAGGAAGCTAATGAAAGTAGGCTACAGAGACCCCTGGAAGTAAAAAATTACTTGTTCTCTTTCATTAGTATTTTCCTCTGGGAAGCTAAGGTTTTATTCATTCTATGCTGTTAGAAAAGTTTAAACTAAATTACAAACTGGAAACTTACATTAAGGTTGGGTTTATCCTTTTTTCCAGTGTGTATTATGAAAAAGATAGAGTGATTAGCATTAGAAGGAAGAAATAAGTACCTTATAATAAGCCTATTAGGTAATCAAGTTGAAAAATGCTTTTCTCTAGTTGTAGCAATTCTGGGTATATAAAAACTAATAATTTTTATTTTTTAAAGAGAAAAACACAAAGTAGTCATATAAACACTAAGGTACCTAAGAACTTGAAGCTCCTGTTTAAGGCCTTGTTCTGTCTCAGCACCTTCAGGAACATGTTTAAGAATCTTAATCTATGGGGACAATGAAAAGTTAGAAGATAAAGTTTGCCATGGAAATAGGAGGTTTTATAAAACTACACATTTTAATAAAGCATATTAAAATCTGATTTTCAAAATCACACATAGGCACATTTCTATATTCTATTCACCATTCATTCAACAAGTATTGAGTAACTACTGCATAACCAGCATTATCCTAGGCACAGAGGCTACAGCAGTGAACAAAATAAGCAATGTTCCATCTTGCATGGTCTTCATTTAGTGGGGAACGACAAAGAATGTGTATGTAATATAATATGATGTAATAACAGTGCCAGATGGTAGGAAGAGCTATCAAGAAAATATAATTCAGGGTAAGAGGATAAAGAGTGATGGAAAGTAGCATAGGACTAGGGTTAGGGAAGGTCTCTCTAAGGAGCCTCTATTTCAGCATACACATGAAGTCTGGAAGTAAGCGATGAGAATATTTGGGTGAACAGTATTCTAAACAAGGAAACAAGTGTAAGGACTTGACACTTAAATGAGTTTGGATTGTTTAAAGTACTGAAAGAAGGCCAATGTGATTAAAACAATGTGAATGAAATGAAGGGAGATGTGGTCGAAGATGACATTGGGAAGAAAACTGGGTGCCAGACCTCATGTTGTTTTAGGATAGGAAAAGAACTTTTAAGTTTTATTTTAGGGTGATGGAGAACCACTAGAAAATTCTGAGAATAGGACTACTGTGATGTGCTTTATGTTTTAAAAGGGTTATCTGGCAACTGTGTAGAGACAGACCAGAAATACGAAGACGGTGAAACAAAGAGTGGAAGCTGAGACACCAGCTTGGAAATTATTGCAGTTATTCAGGTATAAAACAAAAGCTTGGACAAGATTGGTAAGTGATGTCTCAAGATGCCCAGAAGTGGTCAGAACTGGGATAAAGTTTGAAAATATAGCTGACATAATTAATGATTAAAAAAAAAAGATGTGGAGAATGAGAAAAGGATGAAGTCATTGATGATCCAAAGTTTCTGGCTTAAGCAAATGGGTGAATGGGGTGCCCTTCAGTTAGATGGGTCTTCTTAATCTAGTCCATTTTTATCTATATAAGACAAGCAAGGAACATCTTGTGATATTATGCATTATTTTATCATGTAAAGAAAAATCACATTACTTACCTGTTGTTCAAGGTCTTCAGTGTATTTCTTAACCTTTTGTTCTCTCTCTGTTGCTTCTCTTACAAGCTGTTTAAGGTCAGTAATGCTTTGATTTTTTTTGGCAATATCAGTTTCCAATTCTTTTAACTTGGTTTCATACATTCTAAAAGTATAAAGAAAAAAAGTATATGTTGAGAAATATTAAGTTTACCCTGCCCCCATGGCTCCTTGTAGAGAATACCTTTTAGTTTATAATTAGTGGTAGGCAGGTAATAGCTGCCTACTTGGTATATTTGTGAATTATCAGTAAATATAGCCCACCTGTTCATTAATAAGAATCACCTGTAAAGAGAATAAATAAGTAGATGAGAATCTGCTCAGGGCCTTCAGCCTGGAATACTGTCAGCCCCTGAGGCTCTCAACTCTGTAGGCTGTTGGTCCTCCAAATAGATCCACTTTGCCTTTCTATCTGGGTGTCTGCCTCTCAATACCTTCAGCGCTGCCTGGGTGGGGGTCTCTCAATCGAGCTGGCATTGGGTAAGTGGTGCCCAAGTGTGGGGACTCAAACCCGGGACGAAGGGTTGCTTCAGCAACAGAGAAAGAGGCTAAGCTGAAGATATCCGGGGAACATTTGAAAAGAATCCCCCAGATGAGTCAGGGGGAGCCTGGAAGTAGCCAAAATACTATTGGGAAAAAAATCCTCAGAGTAAGTTGGGGAGCTCAGAAGGAGCCTGGGGGAGACTCCCAGGTGAGTTAGGGAGAATCCGGAAGTAGACCAAAAACTTTTGAAAAAAATTCCCCAGGGTTAGTTGGGGGAGCTCAGAATTAGCCAAGAACTTTTGAAAAAAAATCTCTCAGGGTGAGCTGGGGGAGCTCGGTCATATTGGGGTAACAAGGGACAAAGATGAAGCAAATGCGAGGCTTATCTGGTGTGGTCTGTTTGGGCTTTCACGTGTTTTGCCTTGGAGCTGATTCAGACAATGAGAAAAAGGATTCAGGAGAGGAGAAGGAGTGTGATGAAGTATGTGAATAATCTATAGAGCAAAAAGATGAAGAGTCATATGAGGAAAGGTGTGCCCATTAGCATCCTCCTGCCCCTCAGTATCCTGTAGAGGGATGGCCAGACCCTCCTAATTATTTCTACCTCTGCTTCTGTTGGCTTTTGTACTCCTAGAGCTACGGTAACTGGTTCAGGAGTTTGTACTCCTAGAATTACGGTAACTGGTTCCTCCTCGTGGGGAGTTCAACAAGTGAGAAAAGAGAGGGATATTTGGAGACAAGGCAGTTTCCAGTTGTTGTACATCCTCAAGATCAGCAGGGGCTAGTATGGGTTGCTTTTGAACCCCTTCCCTTCAAATTGCTGAAGGAGTTTAAACAGGGAGCCAGTATGGGCCTGAAGGTCTCCGTTTGTGCTAGGATTATTGAAGAACGTGGCTACTTCTTAACAGCTGATTACAATAGACTGGGATACTTTAAAGTTAACCCGAACTTGTTTGTTGCCTTCTCAGTTTCTGCACTCAAATCTGTTAGTTGCTACAGTTCTATCTGATGCTCAACATTTCCACACACTGACACACTTAAATGCAGCAGAGCTGTGGAAAAAATATGACTTAACTTGGAAAGAAGCTAAAAGGATTGTTCAGAATTGTCCGACATGTCAGCTGGTCAATTATCCTCCCAACTCAGGGGGTGTAAACCCCCGGAGGTTAGAATCAAATACTTTGTGGCAAGATTAGAGAGGTAATGTAATAATCTGCGGGAGAGGATTTGCTTGCATTTCTTCAGGTACAAATGAACAACCGGTGTGGGTACCATCCAGACATTTAAAGCTGTACTATGAGCCAGATACCAAAAAAAGAGGCTTGCAGAGGACTCAGTCACAGAGATGGCGAGATTAATATCAAGGTGGAGTACTGTTCCCACAAGGAGGGCATGCCAAACATCACCACCAACTTGGGGTCAAATTAAAAAGTTTTCACAAATAGCAAAGGAAAATCTAAAGAAAGCAGGATAGCCTGATATGGTAATTATGATGACCGTTATCATGATTAAAGTATTTCTGGAGTTGAGATAGAAGTAAAAGACAGTTTCACACATTGGGCATATATTCTTTCCTTCCTTTAATGATCTCTGGCCTCAGTATTTTCTGTCATAATGTAGGAAATAAAGTAACAATGCTTTGGCCATCAAAACCTGAATACAAATAAAGAATGGTCCCCTAAGTTAACAACATTAATCTGGGAAGTTTGTGTTGTGATAGAGGCTGAGGTTCTGCACAACAATTCCTATGGAATTATTGATTATTGGTCCCCAAAGGGGATACATAACATTGATAGCACTGGTCAGTCCTCTCACAGTAAGGTGGAATTCAGATGGCAGATAAAGAACTAAAATTACTTAGAATTTATACATACTGAGATCGACAACTCTATTGTCTGGAGAGAAGGGGGATTAGTAGGACCACGACCAAAAATAGTATGGCCAATGTTAAGAGCTGAATAAAAAGAAACTTTGAAAAATACCTATGGCCCTAAATCCAATAAAAGTCTGGGAAGGAAAATATAATAGAGAATCAGGCCCTAATTCTTACTCATTAGAAGTTTATAAGAAATAAAAGCTCTTTAGATTCAGAGCTGTGTTAAACTCCCCATATCTTGTGGTGGTGGGAGAGTTGCAGACAGGCTTTATTAACTCTAAAAGTATGAGACTGAACATAATCGGGAGAGAATAAAACAGCACCTGGAAAGTCCTTTAGACAGCAAGCAGGTAGGAGGGACCCAGATGACCCTCGACATCCCTTTTTAGCAGGAAGCAGTTACAGAAGAATGACCTCGGTAAGTATAGACATGGCAAATAATTAATGTCACTGATTTAAAAGTCAGTTAAAATTATGGTACTAAAAATAAGAATATCTTACTCTTTTTTTTCTAGTCAAAGTTTGTTACATATTTAGTATTAAAAGGTGGTGGCAAGAGATAAGGTACCCTTAATTAACAGCCTAGTCAAAATAAAGGATTTAGGTATTTTCCAAGATTATAAACAAGGATGGAGCCTGATTTAACCAGTTTAAAAGTATACACCTTTTTTTCAATCACAAAATAAGAAATTGCAAAGTAAAATTCATTAGAATATGAAATTCTATATTACTAGATATTCTTAGAAATATAAAGATGGCAAATCAAAAGCTTTTCTCACATACAGACACACATAGGAGGTATCTAGGTAGAAAAACACTAGATACAATTTTGCAAAAGCATGGATGGGAGAAATAGTTTATGATGAGAGGGATAAAGCTTGTAAAAATCTGAATAGATCTGCAATTATTAAAGAAACAGTAGTTCAAAAAATACTCCAGAAAAAAATTTTGTAATTGAGCCAAACAGTTTTACAGGTTCATCATACCTAAAGAAAAATGTTTATAATATTCAAAATTTTCCAGAAAATGAATAGAAAGAATGCCTTTTAAGTTAAAATGGCCAGTATAGCTTTGGCAACAAAATCTGCTAGGGTAATATAAGAAAGGAAAATTATGATTGTCTAAATACATTCAAACAGCTTTTGATAGATCTTAGACACTTGGAATGTTTTTAATCTGACAGAGACTATCACAGATCTACTACAAGTAAATGGTGAAATATCAGAAGCTTACTCCTTCACTTCATCTAACTATCTGTTCAAAAGCCACCCAAGCAGAGATGCCTTCTCTGGTCACCCTATCTAAAACGGCCCCCACATCACCCTGGTTTGTCCCAGCAGTCATCAAAAGGACTGACATAGAATATGTATTAATAAGTTTGTTGAATAAATAATAAAGCAACTATAAGGATATCAGCATGAGCAAGACCTGTGTCATGGATCCCAAAAAGAGCTCTCTAAACTGCTTTCTTGAGAAGGGTGTATAATCCTCCCAGATGTAAACTTTAGTACATTTTTTTCTTTTTTTTTTTTAATGGATTTAGGGAACCTGGAGGTCAAGGATCAAAAGGAGCCTTCTCTCTGTTAAGAGAGTTCTACTTAGACTTATGTCTTCTGGAAATGGTTTACTGAGGCTTATGCTCAGTGACCTGTATAGTTCTCAGACTAAAAGCGCATATATGATCTAAAATGCAAAGTCATCTTCAATTATGGTGAAATATCACCCCCTACTAACCATTTATAAACCTTATAAACCATTTGTGCACTAACAATTTCTTCTGTAGCCCCATAGAGCCCTCTTAGAAAAAACTTGAGCCCATAGAAAGAATATAATTTACTTAAGATCATATTAAGAATTAAATCTTTCTAAACCAGTGAAGCTACCTGGTTCTTTGAGAAAACCTAGGCAAGGTGGGCTTTTTAGAAATAATATCCAACATAAAGCAGAGTCTGGCAGTAGCAGGTACTGATAGTAGAGAGCTGGTGTGGAGAAGCGTGGATTCTGACTACTCTAGGTTTAGTATTAGGATAGGAACCAAGGACTGCTCCAGGACTTCATGGCCATCTGGGCTGTCCTTTAATGTGCCTGCTTAATCTTTCTTTTTTCTCCTTAGATTTAGTTGACAGAGCAAGTGCAGTGGAGCAGGCCCTAGGTGGGACTTGCTATAGCCTCACAGTGCTAAGACTCCCATCCTAGTTGCAGTGAGGTTGGTCACTATCTTGCCTTCCATCAAGACTATTCCAAATAGCAGATGGGGAAGATAAAGCCTCAAAGACATCAAAGGGGATATTGGAGGTGCATGGACATAAGGAACTCTATGAGAATGTTGAGATAAAGATGAGTATGCCTTTTGAAATGGGGGTGGCAGATGTGCTAGAGGGTAAAGGATACTACTTCATACAGGATGACTTTAATGGGAAAAAACACGAGCAGGATCCCACTGGTCAATGACTTCCAGACTCCTTAAAGCAGCTGCTTAAAATTGGAAATGAGAAGAGCCTTTTACCTCCTCATCACAGTCATGATGAACCACACATGATGATAGTGGCAACAGACATGAATGTTTATTCAGACTCCCACCACCTCTTTCACAGCCACAAAAATTAGTTTCACAGGTGGGAATCCCATATATTCAGGGTGGGAGAAAATCAAGTACCAGAAAGCAGAAACTAGAAAGGCATCAAAGCTGCTGCTGAATTCATCTCTTGGGGCTATCTGAAAGAGAAGGTTGCCCAGGATATAACCGCAAAAGCATTGCAGCACAGCCTAGATCCAGTATGCCACACATTAAGACAAGACAGCTCAATTATTCCTGGCTCATACTTAAGAAAGCAAATTATACAATCAAGAAGCTGAAGCTGCAGTTTTGGAGAAAAATAGCATCCAGGAGAAGCTGAGCAGCCTCAGCCCAGGCTCATGGCTGATAACAGCTTCATGATGCACACACAGCTCCAACACCTTCACCCAGCCCCAGCTCTACTCTGTTCCATGCCCTGCCATCCAAACAAGGTTAAATAAGTTAAACATTTTAAGGAAGAAAAGGACTCTGTCAATACTACAACAGAAAAAGTATTATGTTAAAACAACAACCAAACTATTCTTCAGGAAGAAACCAGGTTATTCAGAATAGTATTGTCTTCTAAAACAATAATGCCAAAATTCGAAAAGATTAAACTTTGTACAAGTTTAAAACTCTGTTCCTACCTTGTAACAACAATGGATTTCCAGCTCTTACTGTCAGCACCTTCAAGCTGTGGGCCTCTGCTTTCTGCAAACTGCAGTCTCTTACCAGTCTCTTCTAATTGAACTGTCATCTTCTCATTTAATATCTCTAAATTATTCTTTGCTATCCGTAATTTCTCTGCAGCATCAGTTTCCTATCATTAAATGCTAATTAGTATATTATGAGAAAACATAATATTGTTCTCATAGATTCACTGTATTCAAAATTATCATCACAAATTGAAAAATAAAAAATAATCTGGGATCTAGATGCTGATTAAAATTTCAATAAATTCAATATTTCCCCTCCTCTACAGGAGTAATCCGGCCAATAATTAGAACAACAGATCATGAAAATGAGGTCAGAAATATATTTAGTTACTAGAGATTACTTTAAATTTGACATTTTGTTCCTCTATAATATTTTTAGAAAAATGGGATAGTTTATACCTTTACACATGTAAATGATTCTTTGTTTTGACTTTCTAATGCTTAAGAGACCTAGCTATAAGCATAAAGTATGTGTTAAGTAACGCAGATTATTATTATTTGAGATGGAGTCTCACTCTGTCGCCCAGGCTGGAGTGCAGTGGTGTGATCTTGGCTCACTGCAACCTCTCCCTCCTAGGTTCAAGCGATTCTCCTGCCTCAGCCTCCTGAGTAGCTGGGATTACAGGCATGTGCCACCACACCTGGCTAATTTTTGTATTTTTAGTAGAGACAAGGTTTCACCATGTTGGTTAGGCTGGTGTCGAACTCCTGACCTCGTGATCCACTCACCTCGCCTCCCAAAGTGTAGATTATTTCTATTATTAAACATCCACATTCCAAGCACAGTATCATTGGGCCTCATAATATATTCAGATAATATTCTAACTAGTTTTAAAATATTAATTTTAACTTATTCACTAGATCTTCCATATAAGTAACAGATATTTGGAGTTAAGGAATATATTTTGGAGTTAAGGAAAATATTAATTTTAACTTATTCACTAGCTCTTCCATATAAATAACAATGTTTGGAGTTAAGGAATATATTTTGCTGAATAAGCAAAATAAAGCTTACCATTTAACAAGACAGTTTCATATAGTCCTTACTATATACTGGTCTAAGTCACATGAACAAACATTAACTGAAATTCCACACAGCTCTGTGAGACTGATACACTTAATTCCCAGTTTTACAGATGGAAATTTTACAGAGGAAACTGAGGAACAGAGAGGGGATAATTAGTTGGCCCTAGTTCCCATAGCTAATAAATAATAGAGCTAGAAATTAAATCTAGGCTAATGTCTACATTATAGTGCCTCTAAACTTATTAACTTTTATTATCAATGTTTTTCATGGTTGAATGTGATGACAGCAGGCATAAAAACACAATTCCTCAATCTCTTAATATCTACCTTGAATAGACCCTCTCATCAAGGATATACTTTGTTTTCCAAGATGGATTAAATGAAACAAAAATTGATAATGATAATCATTCATAAAAGCCATACTTTTTTAAGTTCTTTACGAAGCCTTTCATTTTCAGCAATAACTTTTTCTGTGCCTTTCGTCTTGGATTCACAGTGCATGCTCAACTGATGCCCAAAATGAGCTTTAAGTTTTTCTAATTCAGCCTAGTAAAAAAACAAAAAACCAAAACCTACACATTATCAAAATAAGGAAACAAAAGATAATATTATAAACTCATAAATCTTAATTCAAAGTCATTTTGGAGACTATATTTTATAAGATTAGAATTAAAGTCTTCATTTGAATATTAGAACAGAAGTTCCCAACATTGGCTACACATTAGATATAAACTGATGACTTAAAATAATAACAACAAACATACCTGTGTTAGGACTCACCCTAAAATAATTAAATCAATTCAGGGATGGGAGCTTGGGCATCTGTATTTCTAAAAATAGACACAGGTATTTAATCTGTGCTGTCAGAGTGAAAAGTATTGGTCTTGAAATAACAAGGAAGATCAGGTTGACCTACTCTATAAACCTTAGCCATGCCTCTCATAAGTTTTTTTTATATGTATAAAATATGTACTGTATTCAGTAATGCCATTTTATATAGTAATAAGCATATTTGAAATTTTCCTAAATAGTAACAAAACCGCAAAATATTCCCCTAAAAATGATCACACAAAAATAATTACCTTCAATTTTTCATTTTCCTGCTCAATATTAGCCATTTTTTCACTAGTCAATATTCCTGATGCTTTTTTCAACTGTTCATTTTCTCTCTGAACTTTTTCAACTACTTTTTTCATTAAGCCAATGGTTTTTTCCAGTTCTGGGATTGTCTTTCCACTTCTACCAGACTACAAAAGAATATGTTAAATCTTTAATTTAATCAAATGTTTTACAGCGTATAATACAAAGTACCAACAATACAACAGGTACATTATCAACAGGTACAGATAACATATCCTAATATCTGAAGTCAAACCATGTTAATTCAATTCATCCTTGAAACAATTCTATAAGATAGAAATTATAATTTCCATGTTAAATAAAAGAAAACCAAGACTAAGGAAATTTGACATTCCTAAAATCATGCATCTAATAAGTAACAGCTTAAATAGTCTCTAGCCTTGACATCTGATCAAAATAAATCTAAATAATCTATTTAGCTAATGTTCTCTCCAGTATATCAGAGTTTTCATTATATGAAATAAAACCATACAAGAGAAATTATGTCTTTAAAGAGCTCATGAATAATTAAATTTTAATTGCAACATAATAGAGGTAATTTTCTCTAAGAATTACTATTGCTTAGAAATTCAGTTTCTGTCCAATATAAATAGAAGAGATATCTGAAATAAAAAACCTTGCATAAATGTACCAACAGAGATGAATCACTACTTAATAAGTTTAACTAAAAATAATTTTAACAGTTAAATGGTATGCTTATTTTTTGCAGTTTAGTAATCATCTATAAATAAGAATAATCCTGTAATATAAACTTTTACATCATTTTAGTTTATATTTTCATAATTATATAGCAAAGGTCAAATTAACACATACTTTCATTGATGAATCAAATGTTGCTGTCAGCAAAATACTTGTTCTGAATAGTTTTCCTTTTTTTTTTTAACATGGGGTCTCACTCTGTCACCCAGGTTGGAGTACAGTTCTGCGACCATGGCTCACTGTAACTTCCACCTGCCGGGTTCAAGCAATTCTTCTGCCTCAGCCTCCTGAGTAGCTGGTATTATAGGCATGAGCCACCATGCCCAGTTAATTTTCATATTTTTAGTAGAGACGGGGTTTCACCATGTTGGCCAGGCTGGTTTCGAATTCCTGACTTCCAGTAATCTACCCGCCTCAGCCTCCCAAAGTGCTGGGATTACAGCATTAGCCATGGCACATGGCTTGTTCTGAATATTTTTCTAATAACACATAATATTTTTACTGAATCCATCATATACTTAATATTACTACCAGAATGACTGCATTGTGATTGCTTCCATTTATAACACTCAACAACACGAAATCAACAGGAGTTTAAGTCTTTGGCCTTGATCTCATAAACAACATTTATTCATTATATAAGGTGAATAAAAAATAACAGGGAGAAAAGTACAAGAATACAAAAGTTGGGGAGGAACGATGTATTTATAAAACATTATGCCAAGAAGGCTTGAAGATATCATAACAAATGGTTACAAAATGTCAGCACTGGCTCAAGGACCGTTAGTTAGCAGTTATCTCAATGAACAAAAAGATTCCTGGAAGTTAAGCATTTTCAAGCTGTGGAGGCATATTCAGTAAAAAGAGAGATGAAAGTATATAAGGTATAACAGATGAAACACACATTACTTGAGACACACAAGAATACTTAGTGTTTTATATTATAGATGCAGAATAAAAACTGAAGCTACAGGACACTAATAAAAGCATATCACTACTATTATGGTATATATAAACTTTTCATTTCTGGCTTATCACTGCTGAAACCAAAACAAATGTATGGTAAATTTTCACATACCCCTCTAACATGGCCAAGTTTCCGCTCAACTTCTGCTTTTTCTTTCTTAAGAAATTCACACATATCCTTCAAATCACTGACTTGGTTCTGAAAGATAACAAGCAAACATGTAACAATTTAACATAGCTTTAGCCACCGAAAAGAAAAGGCAAACTATTTATGTGAACCATCAATCTCTTCAATTGTATCGCCAAACCAAATAATTAGGTCTCTATACTAATGAGCAAGATTTTGAACTAAGAAGTTGAATTAATAAAGAATACTGTGTATATGAAATGTTGATATATTTCCCATGTTATTGCCTGACTCAATAACACAAATTTAGAATTCTGATTCTAACTGTCCCATATATTGCACATGTAGATCCTTACCAAGTGTACAGAGCAAAAGGCAAGTGAACTTCTAACACTGGTTCTATCAATGTAAAAACCAGAAGAAGAAGAAGCAGTACCAAAAAAAAAAAAAATGGCAGATTAGTGCCCTCAAATAAATAAATGAATAAATAAAGTGTGTGAGGCAGGACATAAATTAATTATAACATTATCAGTGGAATTAACAGATTGCTAACATTCTAGATTTGAAAACAGAACTGAAGCAATTAGCCAAGAGAAAAAAGGATTCCCATAAATAGGGTAAGACTTTTAGAAAACCAAGGATTAAAAAATTGTTACTAATAACAGAATAAAGTAAAATTTTTAAAAGAAACAAATTATTCTATTTTACAGTGTGATAATTTTTAATGAAATATACCACGTTATCTTCTTACCTCAGGACATCTGAACTTGCTATTTCTGTTGTCTGTAATTCTTTTTCTCATATCTGTATCACCCACTTCCTTACCTCTCCTTAGCTCTCTGTTCATATATCATCTTATCAAGGAAGACCTCCCTTACTATCCTATTTTAAATTAAACTCTTCCCTCTCCCCATACTCTTTACACCAATCATGCTTATTTCTTTCCTTAGGACTAATATCAGAAGACACACTATTTAGTGACTTGTTTATTGTCAGTCTTCTCCACTAGAACGTAAGTACTATGAGTGTAAGGAATTTTTTGACTGCTGTTTCCCAGCACCTGGAGGTGCTTGATACAAAGTAAGCCTTCAACAATAAATATTAAAGAGCAAATGTATAATGTATACCATCACTATGATATTTTAGGAAAATGCATTTTTGACTTCTTAATAAGCTAATATAAGTAAACATAACAACTAAGGAAAAAGTCTTAGGTATTAGATTTCCTAACTTTAATAAAAAACATTAAATTTACCTTTAATCTTGGCAAATCTTTATTTGCTTGTTCAAGCTCAAATTTCAGTTCAATATTTTCAGATGACAACTTCAAGATTTCCCTCTGAAACTCCTGTTCTCTCTGACAATGATCATCTGACTCTATTCCTGAAGTCTTCAGAAAAATGAAATTAGAAATATTTTAAAAGTAACAAAAGCCACAAAAGATATACTAGATCAGAAAATACTGTCAAAAGGTAACTTTGTTTTGCTCAAAGGAATATGAGAAGATCAGTGTTCTAGAGAAAGCCAAAAATAAGTAAGTTCTAATACAAAACTTGCAGAAGAAAAGGTAGTATGGTTTAATTAAAATGGAAGCAAACTCAAGTACGACTTAATAATGTTCACACATATAATGCCTTCATGTATAATTTCATAATGGTTAAACTGATTTATTGTCGAGAACTGCTGAGTGTATGATAAAATTACATTGTTTGCTAAGACTAATGATGGTAAGGAAAACGTAACCACTGCTCGCCCCCGCCCCGCCCCCAGCACCCAAGTGGAAAACTACTTGGGGCATTCTAAAGTAGCAAAACAGTAAATGTATATCATACACCAGTTAAAACAATTCTTTAAGCATGGGATATGTGACCCTGCCCCGTGGTTCCCTCGTGGAGAATACTTTCTGGTTTGTTCTTGATCAGTGGTTAAGCAGGCACCAGCTGCCTACCTAGTTTATCTTGGTTCTATGAGAAAACACAGAACACCTTTTTGTTAATAATAATCACCTGTTCAGAGAGAATAAATATGTGGGTCAGAATCTGCTCGAGACCCCCAGCCCGGAATGCTTTCAGCCCTCTGAGGCTCTCAGCTCAGAAGGCTGTGGGCCCCTAGGTGGTCCCACTTTGCTGTTCTATCTGGGTCTCTGCTTCTTAATGCCTTCAGCGCCGCCTGGGTGGGGGTCTCTATAGCCGAGCTGGACTCAGTAATTGATGGTGGTTTTGCTAGTCCAAAGTAGGGCATGATTGTTATCTAAATGTTATGGGTCAAACTGTGTTCCCCTTACCCTAAACATTTATATATTAAAGTCATAACTTTCAGTACCTCAGAATGTGACTTTATTTGATAGAGACTGTGTCTTTACAGAGGTAATCAAGTTAAAATGACATTTTAGGGTAAACCCTATTCGACTGACTGCTATCCTTATGAAAAGGAAAAATTTGGGGATTTAGACACAGAGACATGTACAGAAAAAAGATGACTGGAGAAACAGGGAAAAGATGGCCATTTATAAGCCAAGGAGAGAGGTTTGGGAAAGATCTTTCCCTCATATTGTTCAGAGGAAAGCAACCCTGCTTACATCTTGATTTTGGACTTCTAGGTCTCCAGAACTAAGACCATAAATTTCTATTGTTTAAGCCACCAAATCTGTAGTAGTCTGTTACAGCCACTTTAAGCAAATGAATACACTAGGCTACAAAAGAACTGCCTTAATTCTTTCCTTCTTCAGAAAGCTTTCCTTCATTCTTTGAGCTAAAATAACAGTTCCCTCCTTTGAAACCCATCAATATTATATTTGCATTTCTTCTGACCTGAATCTACATTGGGTTATTAGTTATGTTTATTGTTACTTGTCATTCTAAATGTTTTTTAAAACTGTGCTTAATTATATTTTTCTATGCATTTTTCTATAAATTAGAATACCACCTACCTCATAGGACTGTTATAAGCATCATATGAAATAATTTTTAAAAAGTATTCAGTACAACTTTCTTTTTTTCTTCTGTATTCTCTTCAGTCTCTATTGGCTTAATGGGCTATAAAGTCAGTTATTCCACCAACATTATGGGTCTTAAAATATATAATTATAAAAAACCTATTATACAGGACTTTATAACATCTTTTAGATACAGTGACTGCATGTGTCCATCTGATTTTTGTTTGAGATGTGTATGCATATGCATATATGCAGTAGCAAAAAAAGAAGACAAACATTTTTGTTGATGTATGTAAATCACAGGAATACATTTCCACTTCCTAAGAAAGCCCAAGTATACATTCAAATGCTACCACTATTAGGTTAATACTAGGCAAATTCTACCACTTACAAGGTTGTCAGTTTTTACATTTTATAAATGAAGGCACTAGACAGGATAACTTTTAAGGTTATTTCAGACATGGACACCTGTAATTCCCTGTCCCTGGGCTCTTCTGTCTCCTTAACTTTCTCTCTTCTGTGGTACCTATTTGATTCAGCAAATGACAAACACCTATAAGTATCACTGATCAGAAGATATAAAATATATTAAATATTACAGTAAGGGTAATTCTATCTGATGAACATCTCACATGAAGATATTTTTAACACATTTCTCACTAAAATATGGATGCAATTACTATTAGTGATTATGGATTATTTTTTCCCTTGCATTTTGAAATAATAAAACTAAAGGTATTAGTTGAGATTGTCCAAATTTTTGAAAAATAAATTCTAATGAAACTCTCTCTTGTAAATAGAATTATTGTATAATGAACTTCATGAGACTTCTAAATTCTTTTACAGAAGAGGAATCTGGTTGAAAGGCATAAACTGCTTGAAATCAAAATCTTAGTGAATAGGAGTTAGAGATACATGTAGTGGAAGTCTCAAATTCTTATTTATTAGCATGTGAAGAAAGTGTTATGAATTAAATCACTTTCAGCCATTTTCTCTTAACATATAGATATTTTATTTGATTTGATGTTTTCATGATTTAGGTGACTGGAATATTTGAGGTACACAATATAAAGAAAAAAATGATAAATGCTATGAACAAACTTTTCTTACTCTGTATTTCAATGCAAGCTAACCAAAAGTAGGAAGTACATAAAAAGTTCATAAACTGTAGAGTGAGACTAATATTCTGCAAAGCCCTTTTTGTTTGTTTTTGTTTGAGACAGAGTCTTGTTCTGTTGCCCAGGCTGGAGTGCAGTGGCACAATCTTAGCTCACTATAACCTCAAACTTCTGAGCTCAAGTGATCTGCCCACCTCTGCCTCCCAAGTAGCTAGGACTACAAGTATGTACAATCACACCCAACTAATCATTTTTTTTTTTAATTTTTGGTAGAGATGGGGGTCTCTCAAGACTGGGCTTTGACTCCTGGCCCCAAGTGCTTCTGATGCATTGGCCTCCTAAAGTGCTGGGATTGTAAGCATGAGTCACTTTACCCAGCCTATGTGAGAAATATGCTTAGGTACAGGGCCTAACATCATTTATCATTATCATTATTATTATTTTAGAGACAGAGTATCACTCCATCACCCAAGCTGGAGTGGAACAGGGAAACGTAACATAAAACTCCTAGGCTCAAATGATCCTCCCACCTTAGCCTCCCTAACAGCTAGGACTACAAATGTGTTTCACTACCTCTGTCTAAATTTTTTTTTTTTTTTTTTTTTTTTTTAGAAAAAGAGAGAAAAGGAGAAAGTAAAAAAGAAACAGAAAAAGAATGAAAGAAAGAAAGAGGACGAGAAAGAGGGAGAGAGATTGGGATTCTTGTTTCATTGCCCAGGCTAGAATGCAGTCTAAAAATGGGTATTAAAAACCTCTTTTATGCCAATAATTGTGCTTAACAATGGAGACAGCAAGGAATAGGGGATGAAAATAACAAATAAGTGGCCAATCAATATTTTATTTAAACCTGTGAAATGCTATGCTATTGCTGGGGAGTGATTTACTTCCAATTATGTGGTCACTTTTAAAATAGGTGTCATGTGATACTAAGAAAAATGTATGTTTTGTGGATTTGGGGAGGAGAGTTCTATAAATATTTGTTAAGTCTAGTTGTTCCAGGTCTGAGTTCAAGTCCTGGATATCCTTGTTGATTTTCTATCTCGTTGATCTATGTAATATTGACAGTGTAGTGTTAAAGTCTCCCACTATTATTGTGTGGGAGTCTAAGTCTCTTTGTAAGTCATTAAG